>JAJHIY020000943.1:570000-830000 GCA_022114975.2 Lampris megalopsis
ACCATTCCACTCTACTCTACTTACAGTAGAAACATCATTCCACTCTACTGTACGTACAGTAGAAACATCATTCCACTCTACTCTACTTACAGTAGAAACACCATTCCACTCTACCCTACTTACAATAGACAAACCATTCCACTCTACTCTACTTACAGTAGAAACACCATTCCACTCTACTTATAACAGAAACGTCATTCCACTCTACTCTACTTACTGTAGAAACATTCCACTCTACTCTACTTACAGTAGAAACATCATTCCACTCTACTTACTGTCGAAACATCATTCCACTCTACTCTACTTACTGTAGAAATACCATTCCACTCTACTCTACTTACTGTAGAAATACCATTCCACTCTACTCTACTTACAGTAGAAACACCATTCCACTCTACCCTACTTACAATAGACAAAAATACCATTCCACTCTACTCTACTTACAGTAGAAACACCATTCCACTCTACCCTACTTACAATAGACAAATCATTCCACTCTACTCTACTTACAGTAGAAACATCGTTCCACTCTACCCTACTTACAATAGACAAATCATTCCACTCTACTCTACTTACTGTAGAAACACCGTTCCACTCTACTCTACTTACAGTAGAAACATCATTCCACTCTACTGTACTTACAGTAGAAACATCCTTCCACTCTACTCTACTTACAGTAGAAACATCATTCCACTCTACCCTACTTACAATAGACAAATCATTCCACTCTACCCTACTTACTGTAGAAACACCATTCCACTCTACTCTACTTACAGTAGAAACATCATTCCACTCTACTCTACTTACAGTAGAAACATCATTCCACTCTACTCTACTTATAACAGAAACCTCATTCCACTCTACTCTTACAGTAGAAACATCATTCCACTCTACTCTACTTACCGTAGAAACACCATTCCACTCTACTCTACTTACAGTAGAAACATCATTCCACTCTACTGTACGTACAGTAGAAACATCATTCCACTCTACTCTACTTACAGTAGAAACACCATTCCACTCTACCCTACTTACAATAGACAAATCATTCCACTCTACCCTACTTACTGTAGAAACATCATTCCACTCTACTCTACTTACAGTAGAAACATCATTCCACTCTACTCTACTTATAACAGAAACGTCATTCCACTCTACTCTACTTACAGTAGAAACATCATTCCACTCTACTCTACTTATAACAGAAACGTCATTCCACTCTACTCTACTTACTGTAGAAACACCATTCCACTCTACTCTACTTACAATAGAAACATCATTCCACTCTATTCTACTTACAGTAGAAACACCATTCCACTCTACTCTACTTACAACAGAACATCATTCCACTCTAATCTACTTTCAATAGAAATATCATTCTACTCTACTTAAACAGAAACATCATTCCACTCTACTCTACTTACAATAGTAAAATCATTCACATCATTCCACTCTACTCTGCTTACAGTAGAAACATAATTCCACTACACTATATTCTACTTACAGCAGAAACATCATTCCACTCTACTTATAACAGAAACGTCATTCCACTCTACTCTACTTACTGTAGAAACATTCCACTCTACTCTACTTACAGTAGAAACATCATTCCACTCTACTTACTGTCGAAACATCATTCCACTCTACTCTACTTACTGTAGAAATACCATTCCACTCTACTCTACTTACAGTAGAAACACCATTCCACTCTACCCTACTTACAATAGACAAAAATACCATTCCACTCTACTCTACTTACAGTAGAAACACCATTCCACTCTACCCTACTTACAATAGACAAATCATTCCACTCTACTCTACTTACAGTAGAAACATCGTTCCACTCTACCCTACTTACAATAGACAAATCATTCCACTCTACTCTACTTACTGTAGAAACACCGTTCCACTCTACTCTACTTACAGTAGAAACATCATTCCACTCTACCCTACTTACAATAGACAAATCATTCCACTCTACCCTACTTACTGTAGAAACACCATTCCACTCTACTCTACTTACAGTAGAAACATCATTCCACTCTACTCTACTTACAGTAGAAACATCATTCCACTCTACTCTACTTATAACAGAAACCTCATTCCACTCTACTCTTACAGTAGAAACATCATTCCACTCTACTATACTTACCGTAGAAACACCATTCCACTCTACTCTACTTACAGTAGAAACATCATTCCACTCTACTGTACTTACAGTAGAAACATCATTCCACTCTACTCTACTTACAGTAGAAACACCATTCCACTCTACCCTACCTACAATAGACAAATCATTCCACTCTACCCTACTTACTGTAGAAACACCATTCCACTCTACTCTACTTACAGTAGAAACATCATTCCACTCTACTCTACTTATAACAGAAACCTCATTCCACTCTACTCTACTTACAGTAGAAACATCATTCCACTCTACTCTACTTATAACAGAAACGTCATTCCATTCTACTCTACTTACTGTAGAAACACCATTCCACTCTACTCTACTTACAGTAGAAACATCATTCCATTCTACTCTACTTATAACAGAAACGTCATTCCACTCTACTCCAAGATGATGGAGTGCTGGACGTAGCGGCTACTGTGGCTCCCTGTTCAGGGTTGTGTTTTCCTTTTTATTTATACACTCACTGGCCACTTTATTAGGTACACCTTGCTAGTACCGGGTTGGACCCCCTTTTGCCTTCAGAACTGCCTTAATCCTTCGTGGCATAGATTCAACAAGGTACTGGAAACATTCCTCAGAGAATTTGGTCCATATTGACATGATAGCATCACGCAGTATCTGCAGATTTGTCGGCTGCACATCCATGATGCGAATCTCCCGGTCCACCACATCCCAAAGGTGCTCTATTGGATTGAGATCTGGTGACTGTGGAGGCCATTTGAGTACAGTGAACTCATTGTCATGTTCAAGAAACCAGTCTGAGATGATTCGAGCTTTATGACATGGCGCGTTATCCTGCTGGAAGTAGCCATCAGAAGATGGGAACACTGTGGTCATAAAGGGATGGACATGGTCAGCAACAATACTCAGGTAGGCTGTGGCGTTGACACGATGCTCAATTGGTACTAAGGGGCCCAAAGTGTGCCAAGAAAATATCCCCCACATCATTACACCACCACCACCAGCCTGAACCGTTGATACAAGGCAGGATGGATCCATGCTTTCATGTTGTTGACGCCAAATTCTGACCCTACCATCCGAATGCCGCAGCAGAAATCGAGACTCATCAGACCAGGCAACGTTTTCCAATCTTCTGTTGTCCAATTTTGGTGAGCCTGTGCGAATTGTAGCCTCAGTTTCCTGTTTTTAGCGGACAGGAGTGGCACCCGGTGTGGTCTTCTGCTGCTGTAGCCCATCTGCCTCAAGGTTCGACGTGTTGTGCGTTCAGAGATGCTCTTCTGCATACCTCGGTTGTAATGGGTGGTTATTTGAGTTACTGTTGCCTTTCTATCAGCTCGAACCAGTCTGGCCATTCTCCTCTGACCTCTGGCATCAACAAGGCATTTTCGCCCACAGAACTGCCGCTCACTGGATATTTTCTCTTTTTCGGACCATTCTCTGTAAACCCTAGAGATGGTTGTGCGTGAAAATCCCAGTAGATCAGCAGTTTCTGAAATACTCAGACCAGCCCGTCTGGCACCAACAACCATGCCACGTTCAAAGTCACTTAAATCACCTTTCTTCCCCATTCTGATGCTCGGTTTGAACTGCAGCAGATCGTCTTGACCATGTCTACATGCCTAAATGCATTGAGTTGCTGCCATGTGATTGGCTGATTAGAAATTTGCGTTAACGAGCAGTTGGACAGGTGTGCCTAATAAAGTGGCCGGTGAGTGTATGTTAGTTTTAAGTTTATTTAGATCTTCTACTGTGTTTGCTGTGTTTGTGTGTGTCTGTCTTGCACTGTTTGGTGAAGCCACAGCCCTCATTTCATTTTTAACATGTGCCTCCTGCACATTGTTTTTAATGACAATAAACTGAATTGAATTGAACTGAATAGGGGAGACAGAGGAGAGGTGGAGACAGCAGAGTGGTGGAGACAGAAGTGGAGAAAGAGGAGAGGTGGAGACAGATGACAGGTGAAGACAGGGGAGAGTTGAAGACAGAAGTGGAGAGAGAAGGGAGGTAGAGACAGTAGAGGTGGAGACAGAGGAGTAGTAGAAACAGAGGAGGGGTGGAGACAGAAGTGGAGACACAGGAGAGGTGACGAGAGAAGAGAGGTGGAGACAGAGGAGAAGTGGAGACAGTTGAGAGGTGGAGACAGAGGAAAGGTGGAGACAGAGAACAGGTGGAGAAAGGAGAGGTGGAATGAGAGGAGAGCTGAAGACAGAACTGGAGAGAGAGGAGAAGTGGAGACAGAAGTGGAGAGAGGAGAAGTGGAGACAGAATTCAATTCAGTTCAATTCAATTCAGTTTATTGTCATTAAAAACAATGTGCAGGAGGCACATGTTAAAAATGAAATGAGGGCTGTGGCTTCACCAAACAGTGCAAGACAGACACACACAAACACAGCAAACACAGTACAAGATATACACACATGAAGACCACACACAGTATAAGATATACACACATGAAGACCACACACAGTATAAGATATACACACATGAAGACCAAAAGCTAAAAATAAGTTAAAAGAGAGCTGGAGTACAAAATATTTAAAATATCTACAGACATTCAGTGGGTGGCCAGGTTCAGGTGGGCAACAGCTTGTGGAAAGAAGCTGTTTTTGAGCCTGGTAGTGCGGGCTCTGAGGCTCCTGTAGTGCCTCCCAGAGTGCAGGGGGGAGAACAGTCCATGGTTGGGGTGGGTGGGATCTCTGCTGATGCTCAGACCCCTTCGAAGGCAGCGTTTGTGATAAATGTCTTTTATGGCTGGGAGCTGGGTACCGGTGATATGCTGGGCCGCCTTGACGACCCGCTGCAGAGCTTTCTGGTCTACTGAGGTGCAGTTGCCGTACCACACTGAGATGCAGATGGTCAGGATGCTCTCTATGGTGCAGTGGTAGAAGTTGGTGAGAATTTGGGGGATAGACGGGTGCTCCTCAGCCTCCTCAGGAAATGCAGGCGTTGTTGGGCCTTTTTCACAAGGGCCTGGGTGTTTAATGTCCACGAAAGGTCCTCGCTGATGTGGACTCCAAGGAATCTAAAGCTGGAAACACGCTCCACTTCCACCCCATTGATGTGTATGGGGGAGTGGCTGCAGCTTCTAGACCTCCTGAAGTCACAATCAGCTCCTTCGTCTTCTGCAGATTGAGGACAGGATTGTTGGTAGTACACCATGATGTGAGGTGCTCAATCTCGTCTCTGTAGGCCATCTCGTCATTGTTGGTGATATGGCCAATGACTGTGGTGTCATCTGCAAACTTAACTATAACATTTGAGGGGTGAGTTGGCAGGAAGTCATGGGTAAAGCGGGAGAAAAGGAGGGGGCTCAGAACACAGCCTTGAGGGGCACCTGTGCTGAGGGTCAGGGTGGAGGAGGTGTGGTCACCTAACCTAACAGACTGAGGTCTGTTGGTCAGGAAGTCCAGGATCCAGTTACAGAGGGAGGGGTTGAGGCCAAGGGAGAGGAGTTTGGTGGTTAGTTTGGCGGGGATGATAGTGTTGAAGGCAGAGCTGTAATCTATAAACAGCATCCGGATGTATGTGTTGTTAAGTTCAAGGTGGGTCAGAGCAATGTGTAGGGCAGTGGCAATGGCATCCTCAGTAGACCTTTTGGGATGGTAGGCGAACTGATGTGGGTCGAATGTGGGGGGGGGTAATGTTTTTGATATGAGCCAGAACCAGTCTTTCAAAGCACTTCATGGCAATGGGGGTGAGTGCTATGGGTCGGTAGTCATTCAGACATGTAGATGTTGGTTTCTTGGGGACAGGAACGATAGAGGTGGTCTTAAAGCATGTTGGGACTATGGATTGGGACAGTGAGAGGTTAAATACAGGTGTGAAGACCTCAACCAGCTGGTTGGCACATTCTCGGAGGACCCGACCCGGTATGCCGTCTGGTCCGACAGCCTTCCGTGTGTTCACTCTGCGCAGTGATTCTCTGACCTCTGCGACTGATAGAGTGAGCACCTGGTTTTCTGGGTGGCTGGGGATTTTTGTTGCTGGGTCAGTATTGTCCTTGTCGAAGCGGCCATAGAAATGATTTAGCTTGTCTAGCAGGGAGGCATCATGGACAGTGGGACCACGATTAGAGGTTTTGTAGTCTGTGATAGACTGAATGCCTTGCCACATTCGCTGGGGATCAGAGTTATTGTGAAAGTGGTCCTCTATTCGTAGGGAATATTTATGTTTGGCTGGTCTGATGCCCTTTCTGAGGTTGGATCTGGCTGCGCTGTAGGCCTCACAGTTACCTGACTTGAACGCTGCATCCCGGACTTTCAGCAGCTGCCGGACCTCACTGGTCATCCAGGGTTTCTAGTTTGGAAAGGTGCGGACTGATTTTTTTGTTGTGACACTCTCAGTGCAAAAGTTAATGTAGGCTAGTATGTCAGATGTCTGTTCATTTATGTCTATAGGGGAGCCATGGGTCACTGAATGTGCAAAAATAATCCAGTCTGTGTTTTAAAAACAGTCCTGGAGTTCAGAGACTGCTCCTTCTGGCCAGACAGTGATTGTCTTTACTGCTGGCTTGATCCGTTTTATTAGGGGTTTGTATGCTGGGACCAGGAACAGGCAGAGGTGGTCAGAATGCCCCAGATGAGGGCAGGGAGTAGCTTTGTATGAGTCCTTGATGTTTGTATAGAGATGGTCCAGGGTGTTTTGTCCCCTAGTGGGGCAGGAGACATGCTGATGGAATTTGGGCAATACAGCCCTGAGGTTAGCCTGATTAAAGTCACCCCCTATGATAAAGGCATTGTCTGGGTGTTGGGTCTGTTGTCTGCTGATGGCACATTGTAGCTGCTTCAGTGCTACCTTAGCATTAGCATGTGGGGGGGGGTGTATACAGCGGCGATGGTAATGGCCGTTAGCTCCCTGGGCAGGTAAAAAGGCCTGCACTGAATCATAAGGAGCTGGAGATCAGCAGAGCAATGCCTTTCAACCATCTTTATACTGTTGCACCAAGAGTTACTGACATAAATACTCAAACCTCCTCCCCGGGTCTTGCTGGAGTCCGCTGTCCTGCCGGCACGGAAGGCTGTGCGGCCCGCTAGCTCGACTGCCGAGTCGCCATGTTGCTGTTGAGCCAAGTCTCCGTAAACATCAGCAGACAGCAGTTCTGCAGCCTTTCCTGAGAGGACAGCCTGAGTCTTATCTCCTCCATGTTGTTAGCTAACGACCGGACATTAGCCATGAAGATGCTGGGGAGGGACACTGTGAAGGGAGCGCTACTTAGCTTAGCATGTAGCCCGCCATGTTTCCCCCTCTTCTGTTCACGTTGCCGACAGGGGGCAGCGTTTCCACTGCGAGGCCGGTGAGCGGATCATATGGATGGGGAGTTGTCCGTGATGGTGGAGGGAAGTAAGTAATCCATTCTGAGGTTTAACACTACCTGACGGCTGTAGAAGAGCGCAGGACCTACACTTGTAAATACACTTAAAACTAACGTATAAACAACCTACTCTACCTCTTTACCTACCAACCTACCTACCTACCTACTTCGCTCTCTCTAACTACCTCTCTCTTTGCCTACCTCTCTCTTTGCCTACCTACCTACTCTACCTACCTACCTCTCTCTCTCTGCCTACCTCTCGCTTTACCTACCTACTCTACCTATCTGTCTTTATCTACCAACCTACCTATCTACCCCTCCCTCTCTACTTCACTCTCTACCTACCTCTCTCTATACCTACCTACATCTATCTCTTGACCTACCTACATACGTCTCTCTCTCTTTCTGTCTCTCTCTCTCTCTGTCTCTGTCTCTCTCTCTGTCTCTCTCTCTTTCTGTCTCTCTCTCTTCCACAGACACAACCTGATGTAAGATGTCAGATTTACAGACGCTGAGCTGAGGCTTCCACAGACACAACCTGATGTAAGATTCAAGAATTACAGACGCTGAGCTGAGGCTTCCACAGACACAACCTGATGTAAGATGTAAGAATTACAGATGCTGAGCTGAGGCTTCCACAGACACAACCTGATGTAAGATGTAAGATTTACAGACGCTGAGGCTTCCACAGACACAACCTGATGTAAGACGTAAGAATTACAGACGCTGAGCTGAGGCTTCCACAGACACAACCTGATGTAAGAATTACAGATGTTGAGCTGAGGCCTCCACAGACACAACCTGATGTAAGACGTAAGAATTACAGACGCTGAGCTGAGGCTTTCACAGACACAACCTGATGTAAGAATTACAGACGCTGATATGATTCTTCCACAGACACAACCTGATGTAAGACGTAAGAATTACAGACACTGAGCTGAGGCTTCCACAGACACAACCTGATGTAAGATGTAAGAATTACAGACGCAGAGCTGAGGCTTCCACAGACACAACCTGATGTAAGATGTAAAAATTACAGACGCAGAGCTGAGGCTTCCACAGTCACAACCTGATGTAAGATGTAAGATTTACAGACGCAGAGCTGAGGCTTCCACAGACACAACCTGATGTAAGATGTAAGAATTACAGACGCTGATATGATTCTTCCACAGACACAACCTGATGTAAGACGTAAGAATTACAGACGCTGAGCTGAGGCTTCCACAGACACAACCTGATGTAAGATGTAAGATTTACAGACGCTGATCTGAGGCTTCCACAGACACAACCTGATGTAAGATGTAAGATTTACAGACGCTGATCTGAGGCTTCCACAGACACAACCTGATGTAAGATGTAAGAATTACAGACGCTGAACTGAGGCTTCCACAGACACAACCTGATGTAAGATGTAAGATTTACAGACGCAGAGCAGAGGCTTCCACAGACACAACCTGATATAAGATGTAAGAATTACAGACGCTGATATAAGGCTTCCACAGACACAACCTGATGTAAGATGTAAGATTTGCAGATGCAGAGCTGAGGCTTCCATAGACACAACCTGATGTAAGATGTAAGATTTACAGATGCAGAGCTGAGGCTTCCACAGACACAACCTGATGTAAGATGTAAGATTTACAGACGCAGAGCTGAGGCTTCCACAGACACAACCTGATATAAGATGTAAGAATTACAGACGCTGATATGAGGCTTCCTCCGACACAACCTGATGTAAGATGTAAGAATTACAGATGCTGAGCTGAGGCTTCCACAGACACAAACTGATGTAAGAATTACAGACGCTGATCTGAGGCTTCCACAGACAAAACCTGATGTAAGATGTAAGAATTACAGACGCTGAGATGAGGCTTCCACAGACACAACCTGATGTAAGATGTAAGAATTACAGACGCTTATCTGAGGTTTCCACAGACACAACCTGATGTAAGATGTAAGAATTACAGACGCTGAGCTGAGGCTTCCACAGACACAACCTGATGTAAGATGTAAGAATTACAGACGCTGAGCTGAGGCTTCCACAGACACAACCTGATGTAAGATGTAAGAATTACAGATGCTGAGTTGAGGCTTCCACAGACACAACCTGATGTAAGAATTACAGACGCTGATCTGAGGCTTCCACAGACACAACCTGATGTAAGATGTAAGAATTACAGACGCTGAGATGAGGCTTCCACAGACACAACCTGATGTAAGATGTAATAATTACAGACGCAGAGCTGAGGCTTCCACAGACACAACCTGATGTAAAATGTAAGAATTACAGACGCAGAGATGAGGCTTCCACAGACACAACCTGATGTAAGTTTTACAGACGCTGAGCTGAAGCTTCCACAGACACAACCTGATGTCAGACGTAAGAATTACAGACGCTGAGCTGAGGCTTCCACAGACACAACCTGATGTAAGATGTAAGAATTACAGACGCTGAGCTGAGGCTTCCACAGACACAACCTGATGTAAGATGTAACAATTACAGACGCTGATCTCAGGCCTCCACAGGCACAACCTGATGTAAGATGTAAGATTTACAGACGCTGAGCTGAGGCTTCCACAGACACAACCTGATGTAAGAATTACAGACGCTGATATGATTCTTCCACAGACACAACCTGATGTAAGACGTAAGAATTACAGACACTGAGCTGAGGCTTCCACAGACACAACCTGATGTAAGATGTAAGCATTACAGACGCAGAGCTGAGGCTTCCACAGACACAACCTGATGTAAAATGTAAGAATTACAGACGCAGAGATGAGGCTTCCACAGACACAACCTGATGTAAGATTTACAGACGCTGAGCTGAAGCTTCCACAGACACAACCTGATGTAAGATGTAAGAAGTACAGACGCTGAGCTGAGGCTTCCACAGACACAACCTGATGTAAGATGTAAGAAGTACAGACGCTGAGCTGAGGCTTCCACAGACACAACCTGATGTAAGATTTACAGACGGTGTTCTTAGGCTTCCACAGACACAACCTGATGTAAGATGTAAGTATTACAGACGCTGATCTCAGGCTTCCACAGACACAGACTTGATGTAAGATGTAAGATTTACAGACGCAGAGCTGCGGGTTCCACAGACACAACCTGATGTAAGATGTAAGATTGACAGACGCTGAGCTGAGGCTTCCACAGACACAACCTGATGTAAAATGTAAGATTTGCAGATGCTGAGCTGAGGCTTCCACAGACACAACCTGATTTAAGATGTAAGAATTACAGACGCTGAGCTGAGGCTTCCACAGACACAACCTGATGTAAGATGTAAGAATTACAGACGCTTATCTGAGGTTTCCACAGACACAACCTGATGTAAGATGTAAGAATTACAGACGCTGAGCTGAGGCTTCCACTGACACAACCTGATGTAAGATGTAAGAATTACAGATGCTGAGCTGAGGCTTCCACAGACACAACCTGATGTAAGATGTAAGATTTACAGAAATAGAGCTGAGGCTTCCACAGACACAACCTGATGTAAGATGTAAGATTTACAGACGCAGAGCTGAGGCTTCCACAGACACAACCTGATGTAAGATGTAAGAATTACAGACGCTGATATGATTCTTCCACAGACACAACCTGATGTAAGACGTAAGAATTACAGACACTGAGCTGAGGCTTCCACAGACACAACCTGATGTAAGATGTAAGAATTACAGACGCAGAGCTGAGGCTTCCACAGACACAACCTGATGTAAGATGTAAAAATTACAGACGCAGAGCTGAGGCTTCCACAGTCACAACCTGATGTAAGATGTAAGATTTACAGACGCAGAGCTGAGGCTTCCACAGACACAACCTGATGTAAGATGTAAGAATTACAGACGCTGATATGATTCTTCCACAGACACAACCTGATGTAAGACGTAAGAATTACAGACGCTGAGCTGAGGCTTCCACAGACACAACCTGATGTAAGATGTAAGATTTACAGACGCTGATCTGAGGCTTCCACAGACACAACCTGATGTAAGATGTAAGATTTACAGACGCTGATCTGAGGCTTCCACAGACACAACCTGATGTAAGACGTAAGATTTACAGACGCAGAGCAGAGGCTTCCACAGACACAACCTGATATAAGATGTAAGAATTACAGACGCTGATATAAGGCTTCCACAGACACAACCTGATGTAAGATGTAAGATTTGCAGATGCAGAGCTGAGGCTTCCATAGACACAACCTGATGTAAGATGTAAGATTTACAGATGCAGAGCTGAGGCTTCCACAGACACAACCTGATGTAAGATGTAAGATTTACAGACGCAGAGCTGAGGCTTCCACAGACACAACCTGATATAAGATGTAAGAATTACAGACGCTGATATGAGGCTTCCTCCGACACAACCTGATGTAAGATGTAAGAATTACAGATGCTGAGCTGAGGCTTCCACAGACACAAACTGATGTAAGAATTACAGACGCTGATCTGAGGCTTCCACAGACAAAACCTGATGTAAGATGTAAGAATTACAGACGCTGAGATGAGGCTTCCACAGACACAACCTGATGTAAGATGTAAGAATTACAGACGCTTATCTGAGGTTTCCACAGACACAACCTGATGTAAGATGTAAGAATTACAGACGCTGAGCTGAGGCTTCCACAGACACAACCTGATGTAAGATGTAAGAATTACAGACGCTGAGTTGAGGCTTCCACAGACACAACCTGATGTAAGAATTACAGACGCTGATCTGAGGCTTCCACAGACACAACCTGATGTAAGATGTAAGAATTACAGACGCTGAGATGAGGCTTCCACAGACACAACCTGATGTAAGATGTAATAATTACAGACGCAGAGCTGAGGCTTCCACAGACACAACCTGATGTAAAATGTAAGAATTACAGACGCAGAGATGAGGCTTCCACAGACACAACCTGATGTAAGTTTTACAGACGCTGAGCTGAAGCTTCCACAGACACAACCTGATGTCAGACGTAAGAATTACAGACGCTGAGCTGAGGCTTCCACAGACACAACCTGATGTAAGATGTAAGAATTACAGACGCTGAGCTGAGGCTTCCACAGACACAACCTGATGTAAGATGTAACAATTACAGACGCTGATCTCAGGCCTCCACAGGCACAACCTGATGTAAGATGTAAGATTTACAGACGCTGAGCTGAGGCTTCCACAGACACAACCTGATGTAAGATTTACAGACGCTGTTCTTAGGCTTCCACAGACACAACCTGATGTAAGACGTAAGCATTACAGACGCAGAGCTGAGGCTTCCACAGACACAACCTGATGTAAGATGTAAGCATTACAGACGCAGAGCTGAGGCTTCCACAGACACAACCTGATGTAAAATGTAAGAATTACAGACGCAGAGATGAGGCTTCCACAGACACAACCTGATGTAAGATTTACAGACGCTGAGCTGAAGCTTCCACAGACACAACCTGATGTAAGATGTAAGAAGTACAGACGCTGAGCTGAGGCTTCCACAGACACAACCTGATGTAAGATGTAAGAAGTACAGACGCTGAGCTGAGGCTTCCACAGACACAACCTGATGTAAGATTTACAGACGGTGTTCTTAGGCTTCCACAGACACAACCTGATGTAAGATGTAAGTATTACAGACGCTGATCTCAGGCTTCCACAGACACAGACTTGATGTAAGATGTAAGATTTACAGACGCAGAGCTGCGGGTTCCACAGACACAACCTGATGTAAGATGTAAGATTGACAGACGCTGAGCTGAGGCTTCCACAGACACAACCTGATGTAAAATGTAAGATTTGCAGATGCTGAGCTGAGGCTTCCACAGACACAACCTGATTTAAGATGTAAGAATTACAGACGCTGAGCTGAGGCTTCCACAGACACAACCTGATGTAAGATGTAAGAATTACAGACGCTTATCTGAGGTTTCCACAGACACAACCTGATGTAAGATGTAAGAATTACAGACGCTGAGCTGAGGCTTCCACTGACACAACCTGATGTAAGATGTAAGAATTACAGATGCTGAGCTGAGGCTTCCACAGACACAACCTGATGTAAGATGTAAGATTTACAGAAATAGAGCTGAGGCTTCCACAGACACAACCTGATGTAAGATGTAAGATTTACAGACGCAGAGCTGAGGCTTCCACAGACACAACCTGATGTAAGATGTAAGAATTACAGACGCTGATATGATTCTTCCACAGACACAACCTGATGTAAGACGTAAGAATTACAGACGCTGAGCTGAGGCTTCCACAGACACAACCTGATGTAAGATGTAAGAATTACAGACGCTGAGCTGAGGCTTCCACAGACACAACCTGATGTAAGATGTAAGAATTACAGACGCTGAGCTGAGGCTTCCACAGACACAACCTGATGTAAGATGTAAAATTTACAGACGCAGAGCTGAGGCTTCCACAGACACAACCTGATGTAAGATGTAAGAATTACAGATGCTGAGCTGATGCTTCCACAGACACAACCTGATGTAAGATGTAAGATTTACAGAAATAGAGCTGAGGCTTCCATAGACACAACCTGATGTAAGATGTAAGAATTACAGACGCAGAGATGAGGCTTCCACAGACACAACCTGATGTAAGTTTTACAGACGCTGATCTGAGGCTTCCACAGACACAACCTGATGTAAGATGTAAGAAGTACAGACGCTGAGCTGAGGCTTCCACAGACACAACCTGATGTAAGATGTAACAATTACAGACGCTGATCTCAGGCCTCCACAGGCACAACCTGATGTAAGATGTAAGATTTACAGACGCTGAGCTGAGGCTTCCACAGACACAACCTGATGTAAGATTTACAGACGCTGTTCTTAGGCTTCCACAGACACAACCTGATGTAAGATGTAAGCATTACAGACGCAGAGCTGAGGCTTCCACAGACACAACCTGATGTAAGATGTAAGCATTAGAGACGCAGAGCTTAGGCTTCCACAGACACAATCTGATGTAAGATGTAAGAATTACAGACGCAGAGATGAGGCTTCCACAGACACAACCTGATGTAAGATTTACAGACGCTGAGCTGAAGCTTCCACAGACACAACCTGATGTAAGATGTAAGAAGTACAGACGCTGAGCTGAGGCTTCCACAGACACAACCTGATGTAAGATGTAAGAAGTACAGACGCTGAGCTGAGGCTTCCACAGACACAACCTGATGTAAGATTTACAGACGGTGTTCTTAGGCTTCCACAGACACAACCTGATGTAAGATGTAAGATTTACAGACGCTGATCTGAGGCTTCCACAGACACAACCTGATGTAAGACGTAAGAATTACAGACGCTGAGCTGAGGCTTCCACAGACACAATCTGATGTAAGATGTAAGATTTACAGACGCAGAGCAGAGGCTTCCACAGACACAACCTGATATAAGATGTAAGAATTACAGACGCTGATATAAGGCTTCCACAGACACAACCTGATGTAAGATGTAAGATTTACAGATGCAGAGCTGAGGCTTCCACAGACACAACCTGATGTAAGATGTAAGAATTACAGACGCTGATCTGAGGCTTCCACAGACACAACCTGATGTAAGATGTAAGAATTACAGACGCAGAGCTGAGGCTTCCACAGACACAACCTGATGTAAAATGTAAGAATTACAGACGCAGAGATGAGGCTTCTACAGACACAACCTGATGTAAGTTTTACAGACGCTGAGCTGAAGCTTCCACAGACACAACCTGATGTAAGATGTAAGATTTACAGACGCTGAGCTGAGGCTTCCACAGACACAACCTGATGTAAGATTTACAGACGCTGTTCTTAGGCTTCCACAGACACAACCTGATGTAAGATGTAAGAATTACAGACGCAGAGATGAGGCTTCCACAGACACAACCTGATGTAAGATTTACAGACGCTGAGCTGAAGCTTCCACAGACACAACCTGATGTAAGATGTAAGAATTACAGACGCTGAGCTGAGGCTTCCACAGACACAACCTGATGTAAGATTTACAGACGCTGTTCTTAGGCTTCCACAGACACAACCTGATGTAAGATGTAAGAATTACAGACGCTGATCTCAGGCTTCCACAGACACAACCTGATGTAAGATGTAAGATTTACAGACGCTGAGCTGAGGTTTCCACAGACACAACCTGATGTAAGATGTAAGAATTACAGACGCTGATCTCAGGCTTCCACAGACACAACCTGATATAAGATGTAACATTTACAGATGCTGAGCTGAGGCTTCCACAGACACAACCTGATGTAAGATGTAAGAATTACAGATGCAGAGATGAGGCTTCCACAGACACAACCTGATGTAAGATGTAAGATTTACAGACGCAGAGCTGAGGGTTCCACAGACACAACCTGATGTAAGATGTAAGATTGACAGACGCTGAGCTGAGGCTTCCACAGACACAACCTGATTTAAGATGTAAGAATTACAGACGCTGAGCTGAGGCTTCAACAGACACAACCTGATGTAAGATGTTAGAATTACAGACGCTTATCTGAGGTTTCCACAGACACAACCTGATGTAAGATGTAAGAATTACAGACGCTGAGCTGAGGCTTCCACAGACACAACCTGATGTAAGATGTAAGAATTACAGACGCTGAGCTGAGGCTTCCACAGACACAACCTGATGTAAGATGTAAGATTTACAGAAATAGAGCTGAAGCTTCCATAGACACAACCTGATGTAAGATGTAAGAATTACAGATGCAGAGCTGAGGCTTCCACAGACACAACCTGATGTAAAATGTAAGATTTACAGACGCTGAGCTGAGGCTTCCACAGACACAACCTGATGTAAAATGTAAGATTTACAGACGCTGAACTGAGGCTTCCACAGACACAACCTGATTTAAGATGTAAGAATTACAGACGCTGAGCTGAGGCTTCCACAGACACAACCTGATGTAAGATGGAAGAATTACAGACGCTGAGCTGAGGCTTCCACAGACACAACCTGATGTAAGATGTAAAATTTACAGACGCAGAGCAGAGGCTTCCACAGACACAACCTGATTTAAGATTTAAGAATTACAGACGCTGAGCTGATGCTTCCACAGACACAACCTGATGTAAGATGTAAGATTTACAGAAATAGAGCTGAGGCTTCCATAGACACAACCTGATGTAAGATGTAAGAATTACAGACGCAGAGATGAGGCTTCCACAGACACAACCTGACGTAAGTTTTACAGACGCTGAGCTGAAGCTTCCACAGACACAACCTGATGTCAGACGTAAGAATTACAGACGCTGAGCTGAGGCTTCCACAGACACAACCTGATGTAAGATGTAAGAATTACAGACGCTGAGCTGAGGCTTCCACAGACACAACCTGATGTAAGATGTAACAATTACAGACGCTGATCTCAGGCCTCCAAAGGCACAACCTGATGTAAGATGTAAGATTTACAGATGCTGAGCTGAGGCTTCCACAGACACAACCTGATGTAAGATTTACAGACGCTGTTCTTAGGCTTCCACAGACACAACCTGATGTAAGAGGTAAGCATTACAGACGCAGAGCTGAGGCTTCCACAGACACAACCTGATGTAAGATGTAAGCATTACAGACGCAGAGCTGAGGCTTCCACAGACACAACCTGATGTAAAATGTAAGAATTACAGACGCAGAGATGAGGCTTCCACAGACACAACCTGATGTAAGATTTACAGACGCTGAGCTGAAGCTTCCACAGACACAACCTGATGTAAGACGTAAGAATTACAGACGCTGAGCTGAGGCTTCCACAGACACAACCTGATGTAAGATGTAAGAATAACAGACGCTGAGCTGAGGCTTCCACAGACACAACCTGATGTAAGATGTAAGAATTACAGACGCTGATCTCAGGCCTCCACAGGCACAACCTGATGTAAGATGTAAGACTTACAGACGCTGAGCTGAGGCTTCCACAGACACAACCTGATGTAAGATGTAAGAATTACAGATGCTGAGCTGAGGCTTCCACAGACACAACCTGATGTAAGATTTACAGACGCTGTTCTTAGCCTTCCTTAGACACAACCTGATGTAAGATGTAAGAATTACAGACGCTGATCTCAGCCTTCCACAGACACAACCTGATGTAAGATGTAAGATTTACAGACGCTGAGCTGAGGTTTCCACAGACACAACCTGATATAAGATGTAAGATTTACAGACGCTGAGCTGAGGCTTCCACAGACACAACCTGATGTAAGATGTAAGATTTACAGACGCTGAGCTGAGGCTTCCACAGACACAACCTGATTTAAGATGTCAGAATTACAGACACAGAGCTGAGGCTTCCACAGACACAACCTGATTTAAGATGTAAGATTTACAGACGCAGAGCTGAGGCTTCCACAGACACAACCTGATGTAAGATGTAAGATTTACAGACGCAGAGCTGAGGCTTCCACAGACACAAACTGATGTAAGATGCAAGATTTACAGACGCAGAGCTGAGGCTTCCTCCGACACAACCTGATGTAAGATGTAAGAATTACAGACACTGAGCTGAGGCTTCCTCAGACACAACCTGATGTAAAATGTAAGAATTACAGACGCAGAGCTGAGTCTTCCACAGACACAACCTGATGTAAGATGTAAGATTTACAGACGCAGAGCTGAGGCTTCCACAAACACAACTTGATGTAAGATGTAAGATTTACAGACGCTGAGCTGAGGCTTCCACAGACACAACCTGATGTAAGATGTAAGAATTACAGATGCTGAGCTGAGGCTTCCACAGACACAACCTGATGTAAGATGTAAGATTTACAGATGCTGAGCTGAAGCTTCCACAGACACAACCTGATGTGAGATTTACAGACGCTGTTCATAGGCTTCCACAGACACATCCTGATGTAAGATGTAAGATTTACAGACGCTGAGCTGAGGCTTCCACAGACACAAACTGATGTAAGATTTACAGATGCTGTTCATAGGCTTCCACAGACACAATCTGATGTAAGATGTAAGAATTACAGACGCTGATCTCAGGCTTCCACAGACACAACCTCATGTAAGATGTAAGATTTACAGACGCTGAGCTGAGGTTTCCACAGACACAACCTGATATAAGATGTAAGATTTACAGACGCTGAGCTGAGGCTTCCACAGACACAACCTGATGTAAGATGTAAGAATTACAGATGCTGAGCTGAGGCTTCCACAGACAAAACCTGATGTAAGATGTAAGATTTACAGACGCTGAGCTGAGGCTTCCACAGACACAATCTGATGTAAGATGTAAGAATTACAGACGCTGATCTCAGGCTTCCACAGACACAACCTGATGTAAGATGTAAGATTTACAGACGCTGAGCTGAGGTTTCCACAGACACAACCTGATATAAGATGTAAGATTTACAGACGCTGAGCTGAGGCTTCCACAGACACAACCTGATGTAAAATGTAAGAATTACAGACGCAGAGATGAGGCTTCCACAGACACAACCTGATGTAAGATTTATAGACGCTGAGCTGAAGCTTCCACAGACACAACCTGATGTAAGACGTAAGAATTACAGACGCTGAGCTGAGGCTTCCACAGACACAACCTGATGTAAGATGTAAGAATTACAGACGCTGAGCTGAGGCTTCCACAGACACAACCTGATGTAAGATGTAAGAATTACAGACGCTGATCTCAGGCCTCCACAGGCACAACCTGATGTAAGATGTAAGACTTACAGACGCTGAGCTGAGGCTTCCACAGACACAACCTGATGTAAGATGTAAGAATTACAGATGCTGAGCTGAGGCTTCCACAGACACAACCTGATGTAAGATTTACAGACGCTGTTCTTAGCCTTCCTTAGACACAACCTGATGTAAGATGTAAGAATTACAGACGCTGATCTCAGCCTTCCACAGACACAACCTGATGTAAGATGTAAGATTTACAGACGCTGAGCTGAGGTTTCCACAGACACAACCTGATATAAGATGTAAGATTTACAGACGCTGAGCTGAGGCTTCCACAGACACAACCTGATGTAAGATGTAAGATTTACAGACGCTGAGCTGAGGCTTCCACAGACACAACCTGATTTAAGATGTCAGAATTACAGACGCAGAGCTGAGGCTTCCACAGACACAACCTGATTTAAGATGTAAGATTTACAGACGCAGAGCTGAGGCTTCCACAGACACAACCTGATGTAAGATGTAAGATTTACAGACGCAGAGCTGAGGCTTCCACAGACACAAACTGATGTAAGATGCAAGATTTACAGACGCAGAGCTGAGGCTTCCTCCGACACAACCTGATGTAAGATGTAAGAATTACAGACACTGAGCTGAGGCTTCCTCAGACACAACCTGATGTAAAATGTAAGAATTACAGACGCAGAGCTGAGGCTTCCACAGACACAACCTGATGTAAGATGTAAGATTTACAGACGCAGAGCTGAGGCTTCCACAAACACAACTTGATGTAAGATGTAAGATTTACAGACGCTGAGCTGAGGCTTCCACAGACACAACCTGATGTAAGATGTAAGAATTACAGATGCTGAGCTGAGGCTTCCACAGACACAACCTGATGTAAGATGTAAGATTTACAGATGCTGAGCTGAGGCTTCCACAGACACAACCTGATGTGAGATTTACAGACGCTGTTCATAGGCTTCCACAGACACATCCTGATGTAAGATGTAAGATTTACAGACGCTGAGCTGAGGCTTCCACAGACACAAACTGATGTAAGATTTACAGATGCTGTTCATAGGCTTCCACAGACACAATCTGATGTAAGATGTAAGAATTACAGACGCTGATCTCAGGCTTCCACAGACACAACCTCATGTAAGATGTAAGATTTACAGACGCTGAGCTGAGGTTTCCACAGACACAACCTGATATAAGATGTAAGATTTACAGATGCTGAGCTGAGGCTTCCACAGACACAACCTGATGTAAAATGTAAGAATTACAGACGCAGAGATGAGGCTTCCACAGACACAACCTGATGTAAGATTTATAGACGCTGAGCTGAAGCTTCCACAGACACAACCTGATGTAAGACGTAAGAATTACAGACGCTGAGCTGAGGCTTCCACAGACAAAACCTGATGTAAGATGTAAGAATTACAGACGCTGAGCTGAGGCTTCCACAGACACAACCTGATGTAAGATGTAAGAATTACAGACGCTGATCTCAGGCCTCCACAGGCACAACCTGATGTAAGATGTAAGATTTACAGACGCTGAGCTGAGGCTTCCACAGACACAACCTGATGTAAGATGTAAGAATTACAGACGCTGAGCTGAAGCTTCCACAGACACAACCTGATGTAAGACGTAAGAATTACAGACGCTGAGCTGAGGCTTCCACAGACACAACCTGATGTAAGATGTAAGAATTACAGACGCTGAGCTGAGGCTTCCACAGACACAACCTGATGTAAGATGTAAGAATTACAGACGCAGAGCTGAGGCTTCCACAGACACAACCTGATGTAAGATGTAAGAATTACAGATGCTGAGCTGAGGCTTCCACAGACACAACCTGATGTAAGATGTAAGATTTACAGACGCTGAGCTGAGGCTTCCACAGACACAACCTGATGTAAGATGTAAGAATTACAGATGCTGAGCTGAGGCTTCCACAGACAAAACCTGATGTAAGATGTAAGATTTACAGACGCTGAGCTGAGGCTTCCACAGACACAACCTGATGTAAGATTTACAGACGCTGTTCTTAGGCTTCCACAGACACAACCTGATGTAAGATGTAAGAATTACAGATGCTGAGCTGAGGCTTCCACAGACAAAACCTGATGTAAGATGTAAGATTTACAGACGCTGAGCTGAGGCTTCCACAGACACAATCTGATGTAAGATGTAAGAATTACAGACGCTGATCTCAGGCTTCCACAGACACAACCTGATGTAAGATGTAAGATTTACAGACGCTGAGCTGAGGTTTCCACAGACACAACCTGATATAAGATGTAAGATTTACAGACGCTGAGCTGAGGCTTCCACAGACACAACCTGATGTAAAATGTAAGAATTACAGACGCAGAGATGAGGCTTCCACAGACACAACCTGATGTAAGATTTATAGACGCTGAGCTGAAGCTTCCACAGACACAACCTGATGTAAGACGTAAGAATTACAGACGCTGAGCTGAGGCTTCCACAGACACAACCTGATGTAAGATGTAAGAATTACAGACGCTGAGCTGAGGCTTCCACAGACACAACCTGATGTAAGATGTAAGAATTACAGACGCTGATCTCAGGCCTCCACAGGCACAACCTGATGTAAGATGTAAGACTTACAGACGCTGAGCTGAGGCTTCCACAGACACAACCTGATGTAAGATGTAAGAATTACAGATGCTGAGCTGAGGCTTCCACAGACACAACCTGATGTAAGATTTACAGACGCTGTTCTTAGCCTTCCTTAGACACAACCTGATGTAAGATGTAAGAATTACAGACGCTGATCTCAGCCTTCCACAGACACAACCTGATGTAAGATGTAAGATTTACAGACGCTGAGCTGAGGTTTCCACAGACACAACCTGATATAAGATGTAAGATTTACAGACGCTGAGCTGAGGCTTCCACAGACACAACCTGATGTAAGATGTAAGATTTACAGACGCTGAGCTGAGGCTTCCACAGACACAACCTGATTTAAGATGTCAGAATTACAGACGCAGAGCTGAGGCTTCCACAGACACAACCTGATTTAAGATGTAAGATTTACAGACGCAGAGCTGAGGCTTCCACAGACACAACCTGATGTAAGATGTAAGATTTACAGACGCAGAGCTGAGGCTTCCACAGACACAAACTGATGTAAGATGCAAGATTTACAGACGCAGAGCTGAGGCTTCCTCCGACACAACCTGATGTAAGATGTAAGAATTACAGACACTGAGCTGAGGCTTCCTCAGACACAACCTGATGTAAAATGTAAGAATTACAGACGCAGAGCTGAGGCTTCCACAGACACAACCTGATGTAAGATGTAAGATTTACAGACGCAGAGCTGAGGCTTCCACAAACACAACTTGATGTAAGATGTAAGATTTACAGACGCTGAGCTGAGGCTTCCACAGACACAACCTGATGTAAGATGTAAGAATTACAGATGCTGAGCTGAGGCTTCCACAGACACAACCTGATGTAAGATGTAAGATTTACAGATGCTGAGCTGAGGCTTCCACAGACACAACCTGATGTGAGATTTACAGACGCTGTTCATAGGCTTCCACAGACACATCCTGATGTAAGATGTAAGATTTACAGACGCTGAGCTGAGGCTTCCACAGACACAAACTGATGTAAGATTTACAGATGCTGTTCATAGGCTTCCACAGACACAATCTGATGTAAGATGTAAGAATTACAGACGCTGATCTCAGGCTTCCACAGACACAACCTCATGTAAGATGTAAGATTTACAGACGCTGAGCTGAGGTTTCCACAGACACAACCTGATATAAGATGTAAGATTTACAGATGCTGAGCTGAGGCTTCCACAGACACAACCTGATGTAAAATGTAAGAATTACAGACGCAGAGATGAGGCTTCCACAGACACAACCTGATGTAAGATTTATAGACGCTGAGCTGAAGCTTCCACAGACACAACCTGATGTAAGACGTAAGAATTACAGACGCTGAGCTGAGGCTTCCACAGACAAAACCTGATGTAAGATGTAAGAATTACAGACGCTGAGCTGAGGCTTCCACAGACACAACCTGATGTAAGATGTAAGAATTACAGACGCTGATCTCAGGCCTCCACAGGCACAACCTGATGTAAGATGTAAGATTTACAGACGCTGAGCTGAGGCTTCCACAGACACAACCTGATGTAAGATGTAAGAATTACAGACGCTGAGCTGAAGCTTCCACAGACACAACCTGATGTAAGACGTAAGAATTACAGACGCTGAGCTGAGGCTTCCACAGACACAACCTGATGTAAGATGTAAGAATTACAGACGCTGAGCTGAGGCTTCCACAGACACAACCTGATGTAAGATGTAAGAATTACAGACGCAGAGCTGAGGCTTCCACAGACACAACCTGATGTAAGATGTAAGAATTACAGATGCTGAGCTGAGGCTTCCACAGACACAACCTGATGTAAGATGTAAGATTTACAGACGCTGAGCTGAGGCTTCCACAGACACAACCTGATGTAAGATGTAAGAATTACAGATGCTGAGCTGAGGCTTCCACAGACAAAACCTGATGTAAGATGTAAGATTTACAGACGCTGAGCTGAGGCTTCCACAGACACAACCTGATGTAAGATTTACAGACGCTGTTCTTAGGCTTCCACAGACACAACCTGATGTAAGATGTAAGAATTACAGATGCTGAGCTGAGGCTTCCACAGACAAAACCTGATGTAAGATGTAAGATTTACAGACGCTGAGCTGAGGCTTCCACAGACACAACCTGATGTAAGATTTACAGACGCTGTTCTTAGGCTTCCAAAGACACAATCTGATGTAAGATGTAAGAATTACAGACGCTGATCTCAGGCTTCCACAGACACAACCTGATGTAAGATGTAAGATTTACAGACGCTGAGCTGAGGTTTCCACAGACACAACCTAATATAAGATATAAGATTTACAGACGCTGAGCTGAGGCTTCCACAGACACAACCTGATGTAAAATGTAAGAATTACAGACGCAGAGATGAGGCTTCCACAGACACAACCTGATGTAAGATTTATAGACGCTGAGCTGAAGCTTCCACAGACACAACCTGATGTAAGACGTAAGAATTACAGACGCTGAGCTGAGGCTTCCACAGACACAACCTGATGTAAGATGTAAGAATTACAGACGCTGAGCTGAGGCTTCCACAGACACAACCTGATGTAAGTTGTAAGAATTACAGACGCTGATCTCAGGCCTCCACAGGCACAACCTGATGTAAGATGTAAGATTTACAGACGCTGAGCTGAGGCTTCCACAGACACAACCTGATGTAAGATTTACAGACGCTGTTCTTAGGCTTCCACAGACACAACCTGATGTAAGTTGTAAGAATTACAGACGCTGATCTCAGGCCTCCACAGGCACAACCTGATGTAAGATGTAAGATTTACAGACGCTGAGCTGAGGCTTCCACAGACACAACCTGATGTAAGATTTACAGACGCTGTTCTTAGGCTTCCACAGACACAACCTGATGTAAGATGTAAGAATTACAGACGCTGATCTCAGGCTTCCACAGACACAACCTGATGTAAGATGTAAGATTTACAGACGCTGAGCTGAGGTTTCCACAGACACAACCTCATATAAGATGTAAGATTTACAGACGCTGAGCTGAGGCTTCCACAGACACAACCTGATGTAAGATGTAAGATTTACAGACGCTGAGCTGAGGTTTCCACAGACACAACCTCATATAAGATGTAAGATTTACAGACGCTGAGCTGAGGCTTCCACAGACACAACCTGATGTAAGATGTAAGATTTACAGACGCTGAGCTGAGGCTTCCACAGACACAACCTGATGTAAGATTTACAGATGCTGTTCATAGGCTTCCACAGACACAATCTGATGTAAGATGTAAGAATTACAGACGCTGATCTCAGGCTTCCACAGACACAACCTGATGTAAGATGTAAGATTTACAGACGCTGAGCTGAGGTTTCCACAGACACAACCTGATATAAGATGTAAGATTTACAGACGCTGAGCTGAGGCTTCCACAGACACAACCTGATGTAAAATGTAAGAATTACAGACGCAGAGATGAGGCTTCCACAGACACAACCTGATGTAAGATTTACAGACGCAGAGCTGAGGCTTCCTCCGACACAACCTGATGTAAGATGTAAGAATTACAGACACTGAGCTGAGGCTTCCACAGACACAACCTGATGTAAGATGTAAGATTTACAGACGCAGAGCTGAGGCTTCCACAGACACAACCTGATGTAAGATGTAAGAATTACAGACGCAGAGCTGAGTCTTCCACAGACACAACCTGATGTAAGATGTAATATTTACAGACGCAGAGCTGAGGCTTCCACAGACACAACTTGATGTAAGATGTAAGATTTACAGACGCTGAGCTGAGGCTTCCACAGACACAACCTGATGTAAGATGTAAGAATTACAGATGCTGAGCTGAGGCTTCCACAGACACAACCTGATGTAAGACGTAAGATTTACAGACGCTGAGCTGAGGCTTCCACAGACACAACCTGATGTAAGATGTAAGATTTACAGACGCTGAGCTGAGGCTTCCACAGACACAACCTGATGTAAGACGTAAGAATTACAGACGCTGAGCTGAGGCTTCCACAGACACAACCTGATGTAAGATGTAAGAATTACAGATGCTGAGCTGAGTCTTCCACAGACACAACCTGATGTAAGATGTAAGATTTACAGACGCTGAGCTGAGGCTTCCACAGACACAACCTGATGTAAGATGTAAGAATTACAGATGCTGAGCTGAGGCTTCCACAGACAAAACCTGATGTAAGATGTAAGATTTACAGACGCTGAGCTGAGGCTTCCACAGACACAATCTGATGTAAGATGTAAGAATTACAGACGCTGATCTCAGGCTTCCACAGACACAACCTGATGTAAGATGTAAGATTTACAGACGCTGAGCTGAGGTTTCCACAGACACAACCTGATATAAGATGTAAGATTTACAGACGCTGAGCTGAGGCTTCCACAGACACAACCTGATGTAAAATGTAAGAATTACAGACGCAGAGATGAGGCTTCCACAGACACAACCTGATGTAAGATTTATAGACGCTGAGCTGAAGCTTCCACAGACACAACCTGATGTAAGACGTAAGAATTACAGACGCTGAGCTGAAGCTTCCACAGACACAACCTGATGTAAGATGTAAGAATTACAGACGCTGAGCTGAGGCTTCCACAGACACAACCTGATGTAAGATGTAAGAATTATAGACGCTGATCTCAGGCCTCCACAGGCACAACCTGATGTAAGATGTAAGACTTACAGACGCTGAGCTGAGGCTTCCACAGACACAACCTGATGTAAGATGTAAGAATTACAGATGCTGAGCTGAGGCTTCCACAGACACAACCTGATGTAAGATTTACAGACGCTGTTCTTAGCCTTCCTTAGACACAACCTGATGTAAGATGTAAGAATTACAGACGCTGATCTCAGCCTTCCACAGACACAACCTGATGTAAGATGTAAGATTTACAGACGCTGAGCTGAGGTTTCCACAGACACAACCTGATATAAGATGTAAGATTTACAGACGCTGAGCTGAGGCTTCCACAGACACAACCTGATGTAAGATGTAAGATTTACAGACGCTGAGCTGAGGCTTCCACAGACACAACCTGATTTAAGATGTCAGAATTACAGAAGCAGAGCTGAGGCTTCCACAGACACAACCTGATTTAAGATGTAAGATTTACAGACGCAGAGCTGAGGCTTCCACAGACACAACCTGATGTAAGATGTAAGATTTACAGACGCAGAGCTGAGGCTTCCACAGACACAAACTGATGTAAGATGCAAGATTTACAGACGCAGAGCTGAGGCTTCCTCCGACACAACCTGATGTAAGATGTAAGAATTACAGACACTGAGCTGAGGCTTCCTCAGACACAACCTGATGTAAAATGTAAGAATTACAGACGCAGAGCTGAGTCTTCCACAGACACAACCTGATGTAAGATGTAAGATTTACAGACGCAGAGCTGAGGCTTCCACAAACACAACTTGATGTAAGATGTAAGATTTACAGACGCTGAGCTGAGGCTTCCACAGACACAACCTGATGTAAGATGTAAGAATTACAGATGCTGAGCTGAGGCTTCCACAGACACAACCTGATGTAAGATGTAAGATTTACAGATGCTGAGCTGAGGCTTCCACAGACACAACCTGATGTGAGATTTACAGACGCTGTTCATAGGCTTCCACAGACACATCCTAATGTAAGATGTAAGATTTACAGACGCTGAGCTGAGGCTTCCACAGACACAAACTGATGTAAGATTTACAGATGCTGTTCATAGGCTTCCACAGACACAATCTGATGTAAGATGTAAGAATTACAGACGCTGATCTCAGGCTTCCACAGACACAACCTCATGTAAGATGTAAGATTTACAGACGCTGAGCTGAGGTTTCCACAGACACAACCTGATATAAGATGTAAGATTTACAGATGCTGAGCTGAGGCTTCCACAGACACAACCTGATGTAAAATGTAAGAATTACAGACGCAGAGATGAGGCTTCCACAGACACAACCTGATGTAAGATTTATAGACGCTGAGCTGAAGCTTCCACAGACACAACCTGATGTAAGACGTAAGAATTACAGACGCTGAGCTGAGGCTTCCACAGACAAAACCTGATGTAAGATGTAAGAATTACAGACGCTGAGCTGAGGCTTCCACAGACACAACCTGATGTAAGATGTAAGAATTACAGACGCTGATCTCAGGCCTCCACAGGCACAACCTGATGTAAGATGTAAGATTTACAGACGCTGAGCTGAGGCTTCCACAGACACAACCTGATGTAAGATGTAAGAATTACAGACGCTGAGCTGAAGCTTCCACAGACACAACCTGATGTAAGACGTAAGAATTACAGACGCTGAGCTGAGGCTTCCACAGACACAACCTGATGTAAGATGTAAGAATTACAGACGCTGAGCTGAGGCTTCCACAGACACAACCTGATGTAAGATGTAAGAATTACAGACGCAGAGCTGAGGCTTCCACAGACACAACCTGATGTAAGATGTAAGAATTACAGATGCTGAGCTGAGGCTTCCACAGACACAACCTGATGTAAGATGTAAGATTTACAGACGCTGAGCTGAGGCTTCCACAGACACAACCTGATGTAAGATTTACAGACGCAGAGCTGAGGCTTCCTCCGACACAACCTGATGTAAGATGTAAGAATTACAGACACTGAGCTGAGGCTTCCACAGACACAACCTGATGTAAGATGTAAGATTTACAGACGCAGAGCTGAGGCTTCCACAGACACAACCTGATGTAAGATGTAAGAATTACAGACGCAGAGCTGAGTCTTCCACAGACACAACCTGATGTAAGATGTAATATTTACAGACGCAGAGCTGAGGCTTCCACAGACACAACTTGATGTAAGATGTAAGATTTACAGACGCTGAGCTGAGGCTTCCACAGACACAACCTGATGTAAGATGTAAGAATTACAGATGCTGAGCTGAGGCTTCCACAGACACAACCTGATGTAAGACGTAAGATTTACAGACGCTGAGCTGAGGCTTCCACAGACACAACCTGATGTAAGATGTAAGATTTACAGACGCTGAGCTGAGGCTTCCACAGACACAACCTGATGTAAGACGTAAGAATTACAGACGCTGAGCTGAGGCTTCCACAGACACAACCTGATGTAAGATGTAAGAATTACAGATGCTGAGCTGAGTCTTCCACAGACACAACCTGATGTAAGATGTAAGATTTACAGACGCTGAGCTGAGGCTTCCACAGACACAACCTGATGTAAGATGTAAGAATTACAGATGCTGAGCTGAGGCTTCCACAGACAAAACCTGATGTAAGATGTAAGATTTACAGACGCTGAGCTGAGGCTTCCACAGACACAATCTGATGTAAGATGTAAGAATTACAGACGCTGATCTCAGGCTTCCACAGACACAACCTGATGTAAGATGTAAGATTTACAGACGCTGAGCTGAGGTTTCCACAGACACAACCTGATATAAGATGTAAGATTTACAGACGCTGAGCTGAGGCTTCCACAGACACAACCTGATGTAAAATGTAAGAATTACAGACGCAGAGATGAGGCTTCCACAGACACAACCTGATGTAAGATTTATAGACGCTGAGCTGAAGCTTCCACAGACACAACCTGATGTAAGACGTAAGAATTACAGACGCTGAGCTGAAGCTTCCACAGACACAACCTGATGTAAGATGTAAGAATTACAGACGCTGAGCTGAGGCTTCCACAGACACAACCTGATGTAAGATGTAAGAATTATAGACGCTGATCTCAGGCCTCCACAGGCACAACCTGATGTAAGATGTAAGACTTACAGACGCTGAGCTGAGGCTTCCACAGACACAACCTGATGTAAGATGTAAGAATTACAGATGCTGAGCTGAGGCTTCCACAGACACAACCTGATGTAAGATTTACAGACGCTGTTCTTAGCCTTCCTTAGACACAACCTGATGTAAGATGTAAGAATTACAGACGCTGATCTCAGCCTTCCACAGACACAACCTGATGTAAGATGTAAGATTTACAGACGCTGAGCTGAGGTTTCCACAGACACAACCTGATATAAGATGTAAGATTTACAGACGCTGAGCTGAGGCTTCCACAGACACAACCTGATGTAAGATGTAAGATTTACAGACGCTGAGCTGAGGCTTCCACAGACACAACCTGATTTAAGATGTCAGAATTACAGAAGCAGAGCTGAGGCTTCCACAGACACAACCTGATTTAAGATGTAAGATTTACAGACGCAGAGCTGAGGCTTCCACAGACACAACCTGATGTAAGATGTAAGATTTACAGACGCAGAGCTGAGGCTTCCACAGACACAAACTGATGTAAGATGCAAGATTTACAGACGCAGAGCTGAGGCTTCCTCCGACACAACCTGATGTAAGATGTAAGAATTACAGACACTGAGCTGAGGCTTCCTCAGACACAACCTGATGTAAAATGTAAGAATTACAGACGCAGAGCTGAGTCTTCCACAGACACAACCTGATGTAAGATGTAAGATTTACAGACGCAGAGCTGAGGCTTCCACAAACACAACTTGATGTAAGATGTAAGATTTACAGACGCTGAGCTGAGGCTTCCACAGACACAACCTGATGTAAGATGTAAGAATTACAGATGCTGAGCTGAGGCTTCCACAGACACAACCTGATGTAAGATGTAAGATTTACAGATGCTGAGCTGAGGCTTCCACAGACACAACCTGATGTGAGATTTACAGACGCTGTTCATAGGCTTCCACAGACACATCCTAATGTAAGATGTAAGATTTACAGACGCTGAGCTGAGGCTTCCACAGACACAAACTGATGTAAGATTTACAGATGCTGTTCATAGGCTTCCACAGACACAATCTGATGTAAGATGTAAGAATTACAGACGCTGATCTCAGGCTTCCACAGACACAACCTCATGTAAGATGTAAGATTTACAGACGCTGAGCTGAGGTTTCCACAGACACAACCTGATATAAGATGTAAGATTTACAGATGCTGAGCTGAGGCTTCCACAGACACAACCTGATGTAAAATGTAAGAATTACAGACGCAGAGATGAGGCTTCCACAGACACAACCTGATGTAAGATTTATAGACGCTGAGCTGAAGCTTCCACAGACACAACCTGATGTAAGACGTAAGAATTACAGACGCTGAGCTGAGGCTTCCACAGACAAAACCTGATGTAAGATGTAAGAATTACAGACGCTGAGCTGAGGCTTCCACAGACACAACCTGATGTAAGATGTAAGAATTACAGACGCTGATCTCAGGCCTCCACAGGCACAACCTGATGTAAGATGTAAGATTTACAGACGCTGAGCTGAGGCTTCCACAGACACAACCTGATGTAAGATGTAAGAATTACAGACGCTGAGCTGAAGCTTCCACAGACACAACCTGATGTAAGACGTAAGAATTACAGACGCTGAGCTGAGGCTTCCACAGACACAACCTGATGTAAGATGTAAGAATTACAGACGCTGAGCTGAGGCTTCCACAGACACAACCTGATGTAAGATGTAAGAATTACAGACGCAGAGCTGAGGCTTCCACAGACACAACCTGATGTAAGATGTAAGAATTACAGATGCTGAGCTGAGGCTTCCACAGACACAACCTGATGTAAGATGTAAGATTTACAGACGCTGAGCTGAGGCTTCCACAGACACAACCTGATGTAAGATGTAAGAATTACAGATGCTGAGCTGAGGCTTCCACAGACAAAACCTGATGTAAGATGTAAGATTTACAGACGCTGAGCTGAGGCTTCCACAGACACAACCTGATGTAAGATTTACAGACGCTGTTCTTAGGCTTCCACAGACACAACCTGATGTAAGATGTAAGAATTACAGATGCTGAGCTGAGGCTTCCACAGACAAAACCTGATGTAAGATGTAAGATTTACAGACGCTGAGCTGAGGCTTCCACAGACACAACCTGATGTAAGATTTACAGACGCTGTTCTTAGGCTTCCAAAGACACAATCTGATGTAAGATGTAAGAATTACAGACGCTGATCTCAGGCTTCCACAGACACAACCTGATGTAAGATGTAAGATTTACAGACGCTGAGCTGAGGTTTCCACAGACACAACCTAATATAAGATATAAGATTTACAGACGCTGAGCTGAGGCTTCCACAGACACAACCTGATGTAAAATGTAAGAATTACAGACGCAGAGATGAGGCTTCCACAGACACAACCTGATGTAAGATTTATAGACGCTGAGCTGAAGCTTCCACAGACACAACCTGATGTAAGACGTAAGAATTACAGACGCTGAGCTGAGGCTTCCACAGACACAACCTGATGTAAGATGTAAGAATTACAGACGCTGAGCTGAGGCTTCCACAGACACAACCTGATGTAAGTTGTAAGAATTACAGACGCTGATCTCAGGCCTCCACAGGCACAACCTGATGTAAGATGTAAGATTTACAGACGCTGAGCTGAGGCTTCCACAGACACAACCTGATGTAAGATTTACAGACGCTGTTCTTAGGCTTCCACAGACACAACCTGATGTAAGATGTAAGAATTACAGACGCTGATCTCAGGCTTCCACAGACACAACCTGATGTAAGATGTAAGATTTACAGACGCTGAGCTGAGGTTTCCACAGACACAACCTCATATAAGATGTAAGATTTACAGACGCTGAGCTGAGGCTTCCACAGACACAACCTGATGTAAGATGTAAGATTTACAGACGCTGAGCTGAGGCTTCCACAGACACAACCTGATGTAAGATTTACAGATGCTGTTCATAGGCTTCCACAGACACAATCTGATGTAAGATGTAAGAATTACAGACGCTGATCTCAGGCTTCCACAGACACAACCTGATGTAAGATGTAAGATTTACAGACGCTGAGCTGAGGTTTCCACAGACACAACCTGATATAAGATGTAAGATTTACAGACGCTGAGCTGAGGCTTCCACAGACACAACCTGATGTAAAATGTAAGAATTACAGACGCAGAGATGAGGCTTCCACAGACACAACCTGATGTAAGATTTACAGACGCAGAGCTGAGGCTTCCTCCGACACAACCTGATGTAAGATGTAAGAATTACAGACACTGAGCTGAGGCTTCCTCAGACACAACCTGATGTAAAATGTAAGAATTACAGACGCAGAGCTGAGTCTTCCACAGACACAACCTGATGTAAGATGTAAGATTTACAGACGCAGAGCTGAGGTTTCCACAGACACAACCTCATATAAGATGTAAGATTTACAGACTCTGAGCTGAGGCTTCCACAGACACAACCGGATGTAAGATGTAAGATTTACAGACGCTGAGCTGAGGCTTCCACAGACACAACCTGATGTAAGATTTACAGATGCTGTTCATAGGCTTCCACAGACACAATCTGATGTAAGATGTAAGAATTACAGACGCTGATCTCAGGCTTCCACAGACACAACCTGATGTAAGATGTAAGATTTACAGACGCTGAGCTGAGGTTTCCACAGACACAACCTGATATAAGATGTAAGATTTACAGACGCTGAGCTGAGGCTTCCACAGACACAACCTGATGTAAAATGTAAGAATTACAGACGCAGAGATGAGGCTTCCACAGACACAACCTGATGTAAGATTTACAGACGCAGAGCTGAGGCTTCCTCCGACACAACCTGATGTAAGATGTAAGAATTACAGACACTGAGCTGAGGCTTCCTCAGACACAACCTGATGTAAAATGTAAGAATTACAGACGCAGAGCTGAGTCTTCCACAGACACAACCTGATGTAAGATGTAAGATTTACAGACGCAGAGCTGAGGCTTCCACAAACACAACTTGATGTAAGATGTAAGATTTACAGACGCTGAGCTGAGGCTTCCACAGACACAACCTGATGTAAGATGTAAGAATTACAGATGCTGAGCTGAGGCTTCCACAGACACAACCTGATGTGAGATTTACAGACGCTGTTCATAGGCTTCCACAGACACATCCTGATGTAAGATGTAAGATTTACAGACGCTGAGCTGAGGCTTCCACAGACACAAACTGATGTAAGATTTACAGATGCTGTTCATAGGCTTCCACAGACACAATCTGATGTAAGATGTAAGAATTACAGACGCTGATCTCAGGCTTCCACAGACACAACCTGATGTAAGATGTAAGATTTACAGACGCTGAGCTGAGGTTTCCACAGACACAACCTGATATAAGATGTAAGATTTATAGACGCTGAGCTGAAGCTTCCACAGACACAACCTGATGTAAAATGTAAGAATTACAGACGCAGAGATGAGGCTTCCACAGACAAAACCTGATGTAAGATGTAAGAATTACAGACGCTGAGCTGAGGCTTCCACAGACACAACCTGATGTAAGATGTAAGAATTACAGACGCTGATCTCAGGCCTCCACAGGCACAACCTGATGTAAGATGTAAGATTTACAGACGCTGAGCTGAGGCTTCCACAGACACAACCTGATGTAAGATGTAAGAATTACAGACGCTGAGCTGAAGCTTCCACAGACACAACCTGATGTAAGACGTAAGAATTACAGACGCTGAGCTGAGGCTTCCACAGACACAACCTGATGTAAGATGTAAGAATTACAGACGCTGAGCTGAGGCTTCCACAGACACAACCTGATGTAAGATGTAAGAATTACAGACGCAGAGCTGAGGCTTCCACAGACACAACCTGATGTAAGATGTAAGAATTACAGATGCTGAGCTGAGGCTTCCACAGACACAACCTGATGTAAGATGTAAGATTTACAGACGCTGAGCTGAGGCTTCCACAGACACAACCTGATGTAAGATGTAAGAATTACAGATGCTGAGCTGAGGCTTCCACAGACAAAACCTGATGTAAGATGTAAGATTTACAGACGCTGAGCTGAGGCTTCCACAGACACAACCTGATGTAAGATTTACAGACGCTGTTCTTAGGCTTCCACAGACACAACCTGATGTAAGATGTAAGAATTACAGATGCTGAGCTGAGGCTTCCACAGACAAAACCTGATGTAAGATTTAAGATTTACAGACGCTGAGCTGAGGCTTCCACAGACACAACCTGATGTAAGATTTACAGACGCTGTTCTTAGGCTTCCAAAGACACAATCTGATGTAAGATGTAAGAATTACAGACGCTGATCTCAGGCTTCCACAGACATAACCTGATGTAAGATGTAAGATTTACAGACGCTGAGCTGAGGTTTCCACAGACACAACCTAATATAAGATGTAAGATTTACAGACGCTGAGCTGAGGCTTCCACAGACACAACCTGATGTAAAATGTAAGAATTACAGACGCAGAGATGAGGCTTCCACAGACACAACCTGATGTAAGATTTATAGACGCTGAGCTGAAGCTTCCACAGACACAACCTGATGTAAGACGTAAGAATTACAGACGCTGAGCTGAGGCTTCCACAGACACAACCTGATGTAAGATGTAAGAATTACAGACGCTGAGCTGAGGCTTCCACAGACACAACCTGATGTAAGATGTAAGAATTACAGACGCTGATCTCAGGCCTCCACAGGCACAACCTGATGTAAGATGTAAGATTTACAGACGCTGAGCTGAGGCTTCCACAGACACAACCTGATGTAAGATTTACAGACGCTGTTCTTAGGCTTCCACAGACACAACCTGATGTAAGATGTAAGAATTACAGACGCTGATCTCAGGCTTCCACAGACACAACCTGATGTAAGATGTAAGAATTACAGACGCTGAGCTGAGGCTTCCACAGACACAACCTGATGTAAGATGTAAGAATTACAGACGCTGATCTCAGGCCTCCACAGGCACAACCTGATGTAAGATGTAAGATTTACAGACGCTGAGCTGAGGCTTCCACAGACACAACCTGATGTAAGATTTACAGACGCTGTTCTTAGGCTTCCACAGACACAACCTGATGTAAGATGTAAGAATTACAGACGCTGATCTCAGGCTTCCACAGACACAACCTGATGTAAGATGTAAGATTTACAGACGCTGAGCTGAGGTTTCCACAGACACAACCTCATATAAGATGTAAGATTTACAGACGCTGAGCTGAGGCTTCCACAGACACAACCTGATGTAAGATGTAAGATTTACAGACGCTGAGCTGAGGCTTCCACAGACACAACCTGATGTAAGATTTACAGATGCTGTTCATAGGCTTCCACAGACACAATCTGATGTAAGATGTAAGAATTACAGACGCTGATCTCAGGCTTCCACAGACACAACCTGATATAAGATGTAAGATTTACAGACGCTGAGCTGAGGCTTCCACAGACACAAGCTGATGTAAAATGTAAGAATTACAGACGCAGAGATGAGGCTTCCACAGACACAACCTGATGTAAGATTTATAGATGCTGAGCTGAAGCTTCCACAGACACAACCTGATGTAAGACGTAAGAATTACAGACGCTGAGCTGAGGCTTCCACAGACACAACCTGATGTAAGATGTAAGAATTACAGACGCTGAGCTGAGGCTTCCACAGACACAACCTGATATAAGATGTAAGAATTACAGACGCTGATCTCAGGCCTCCACAGGCACAACCTGATGTAAGATGTAAGATTTACAGACGCTGAGCTGAGGCTTCCACAGACACAACCTGATGTAAGATGTAAGAATTACAGACGCTGAGCTGAAGCTTCCACAGACACAACCTGATGTAAGACGTAAGAATTACAGACGCTGAGCTGAGGCTTCCACAGACACAACCTGATGTAAGATGTAAGAATTACAGACGCTGAGCTGAGGCTTCCACAGACAAAACCTGATGTAAGATGTAAGAATTACAGACGCAGAGCTGAGGCTTCCACAGACACAACCTGATGTAAGATGTAAGAATTACAGATGCTGAGCTGAGGCTTCCACAGACACAACCTGATGTAAGATGTAAGATTTACATACGCTGAGCTGAGGCTTCCACAGACACAACCTGATGTAAGATTTACAGATGCTGTTCATAGGCTTCCACAGACACAATCTGATGTAAGATGTAAGAATTACAGACGCTGATCTCAGGCCTCCACAGACACAACCTGATGTAAGATGTAAGATTTACAGACGCTGAGCTGAGGTTTCCACAGACACAACCTGATATAAGATGTAAGATTTACAGATGCTGAGCTGAGGCTTCCACAGACACAACCTGATGTAAAATGTAAGAATTACAGACGCAGAGATGAGGCTTCCACAGACACAACCTGATGTAAGATTTATAGACGCTGAGCTGAAGCTTCCACAGACACAACCTGATGTAAGACGTAAGAATTACAGACGCTGAGCTGAGGCTTCCACAGACACAACCTGATGTAAGATGTAAGAATTACAGACGCTGAGCTGAGGCTTCCACAGACACAACCTGATGTAAGATGTAAGAATTACAGACGCTGATCTCAGGCCTCCACAGGCACAACCTGATGTAAGATGTAAGATTTACAGACGCTGAGCTGAGGCTTCCACAGACACAACCTGATGTAAGATGTAAGAATTACAGACGCTGAGCTGAAGCTTCCACAGACACAACCTGATGTAAGACGTAAGAATTACAGACGCTGAGCTGAGGCTTCCACAGACACAACCTGATGTAAGATGTAAGAATTACAGACGCTGAGCTGAGGCTTCCACAGACACAACCTGATGTAAGATGTAAGAATTACAGACGCAGAGCTGAGGCTTCCACAGACACAACCTGATGTAAGATGTAAGAATTACAGATGCTAAGCTGAGGCTTCCACAGACACAACCTGATGTAAGATGTAAGATTTACAGACGCTGAGCTGAGGCTTCCACAGACACAACCTGATGTAAGATGTAAGAATTACAGATGCTGAGCTGAGGCTTCCACAGACAAAACCTGATGTAAAATGTAAGAATTACAGACGCAGAGATGAGGCTTCCACAGACACAACCTGATGTAATATTTATAGACGCTGAGCTGAAGCTTCCACAGACACAACCTGATGTAAGACGTAAGAATTACAGACGCTGAGCTGAGGCTTCCACAGACACAACCTGATGTAAGATGTAAGAATTACAGACGCTGAGCTGAGGCTTCCACAGACACAACCTGATGTAAGATGTAAGAATTACAGACGCTGAGCTGAGGCTTCCACAGACACAACCTGATGTAAGATGTAAGAATTACAGACGTTGATCTCAGGCCTCCACAGGCACAACCTGATGTAAGATGTAAGATTTACAGACGCTGAGCTGAGGCTTCCACAGACAAAACCTGATGTAAGATGTAAGAATTACAGATGCTGAGCTGAGGCTTCCACAGACAAAACCTGATGTAAGATGTAAGATTTACAGACGTTGAGCTGAGGCTTCCACAGACACAACCTGATGTAAGATTTACAGACGCTGTTCTTAGGCTTCCAAAGACACAATCTGATGTAAGATGTAAGAATTACAGACGCTGATCTCAGGCTTCCACAGACACAACCTGATGTAAGATGTAAGATTTACAGACGCTGAGCTGAGGTTTCCACAGACACAACCTAATATAAGATGTAAGATTTACAGACGCTGAGCTGAGGCTTCCACAGACACAACCTGATGTAAAATGTAAGAATTACAGACGCAGAGATGAGGCTTCCACAGACACAACCTGATGTAAGATTTATAGACGCTGAGCTGAAGCTTCCACAGACACAACCTGATGTAATACGTAAGAATTACAGACGCTGAGCTGAGGCTTCCACAGACACAACCTGATGTAAGATGTAAGAATTACAGACGCTGAGCTGAGGCTTCCACAGACACAACCTGATGTAAGATGTAATAATTACAGACGCTGATCTCAGGCCTCCACAGGCACAACCTGATGTAAGATGTAAGATTTACAGACGCTGAGCTGAGGCTTCCACAGACACAACCTGATGTAAGATTTACAGACGCTGTTCTTAGGCTTCCACAGACACAACCTGATGTAAGATGTAAGAATTACAGACGCTGATCTCAGGCTTCCACAGACACAACCTAATGTCAGATGTAAGATTTACAGACGCTGAGCTGAGGTTTCCACAGACACAACCTCATATAAGATGTAAGATTTACAGACGCTGAGCTGAGGCTTCCACAGACACAACCTGATGTAAGATGTAAGAATTACAGATGCAGAGCTGAGGCTTCCACAGACACAACCTGATGTAAGATGTAAGAATTAAAGACGCTGAGCTGAGGCGTCCACAGACACAACCTGATGTAAAATGTAAGATTTACAAATGCTGCGCTGAGGCTTCCACAGACACAACCTGATTTAAGATGTCAGAATTACAGACGCAGAGCTGAGGCTTCCACAGACACATCCTGATGTAAAATGTAAGAATTACAGACGCAGAGCTGAGGCTTCCACAGACACAACCTGATGTAAGATGTAAGATTTACAGACGCAGAGCTGAGGCTTCCACAGACACAACCTGATGTAAGATGTAAGAATTACAGATGCAGAGCTGAGGCTTCAACAGACACAACCTGATGTAAGATGTAAGAATTAAAGACGCTGAGCTGAGGCGTCCACAGACACAACCTGATGTAAAATGTAAGATTTACAAATGCTGAGCTGAGGCTTCCACAGACACAACCTGATTTAAGATGTCAGAATTACAGACGCAGAGCTGAGGCTTCCACAGACACATCCTGATGTAAAATGTAAGATTTACAAACGCAGAGCTGAGGCTTCCACAGACACAACCTGATGTAAGATGTAAGATTTACAGACGCAGAGCTGAGGCTTCCACAGACACAAACTGATGTAAGATGCAAGATTTACAGACGCAGAGCTGAGGCTTCCTCCGACACAACTTGATGTAAGATGTAAGAATTACAGACGCTGATCTCAGGCTTCCACAGACACAACCTGATGTAAGATGTAAGATTTACAGACGCTGAGCTGAGGTTTCCACAGACACAACCTGATATAAGATGTAAGATTTACAGACGCTGAGCTGAGGCTTCCACAGACACAACCTGATGTAAAATGTAAGAATTACAGACGCAGAGATGAGGCTTCCACAGACACAACCTGATGTAAGATTTACAGACGCAGAGCTGAGGCTTCCTCCGACACAACCTGATGTAAGATGTAAGAATTACAGACACTGAGCTGAGGCTTCCACAGACACAACCTGATGTAAGATGTAAGAATTACAGACGCAGAGCTGAGGCTTCCACAGACACAACCTGATGTAAGATGTAAGAATTACAGATGCTAAGCTGAGGCTTCCACAGACACAACCTGATGTAAGATGTAAGATTTACAGACGCTGAGCTGAGGCTTCCACAGACACAACCTGATGTAAGATGTAAGAATTACAGATGCTGAGCTGAGGCTTCCACAGACAAAACCTGATGTAAAATGTAAGAATTACAGACGCAGAGATGAGGCTTCCACAGACACAACCTGATGTAATATTTATAGACGCTGAGCTGAAGCTTCCACAGACACAACCTGATGTAAGACGTAAGAATTACAGACGCTGAGCTGAGGCTTCCACAGACACAACCTGATGTAAGATGTAAGAATTACAGACGCTGAGCTGAGGCTTCCACAGACACAACCTGATGTAAGATGTAAGAATTACAGACGCTGAGCTGAGGCTTCCACAGACACAACCTGATGTAAGATGTAAGAATTACAGACGTTGATCTCAGGCCTCCACAGGCACAACCTGATGTAAGATGTAAGATTTACAGACGCTGAGCTGAGGCTTCCACAGACACAACCTGATGTAAGATGTAAGAATTACAGATGCTGAGCTGAGGCTTCCACAGACAAAACCTGATGTAAGATGTAAGATTTACAGACGTTGAGCTGAGGCTTCCACAGACACAACCTGATGTAAGATTTACAGACGCTGTTCTTAGGCTTCCAAAGACACAATCTGATGTAAGATGTAAGAATTACAGACGCTGATCTCAGGCTTCCACAGACACAACCTGATGTAAGATGTAAGATTTACAGACGCTGAGCTGAGGTTTCCACAGACACAACCTAATATAAGATGTAAGATTTACAGACGCTGAGCTGAGGCTTCCACAGACACAACCTGATGTAAAATGTAAGAATTACAGACGCAGAGATGAGGCTTCCACAGACACAACCTGATGTAAGATTTATAGACGCTGAGCTGAAGCTTCCACAGACACAACCTGATGTAATACGTAAGAATTACAGACGCTGAGCTGAGGCTTCCACAGACACAACCTGATGTAAGATGTAAGAATTACAGACGCTGAGCTGAGGCTTCCACAGACACAACCTGATGTAAGATGTAATAATTACAGACGCTGATCTCAGGCCTCCACAGGCACAACCTGATGTAAGATGTAAGATTTACAGACGCTGAGCTGAGGCTTCCACAGACACAACCTGATGTAAGATTTACAGACGCTGTTCTTAGGCTTCCACAGACACAACCTGATGTAAGATGTAAGAATTACAGACGCTGATCTCAGGCTTCCACAGACACAACCTAATGTCAGATGTAAGATTTACAGACGCTGAGCTGAGGTTTCCACAGACACAACCTCATATAAGATGTAAGATTTACAGACGCTGAGCTGAGGCTTCCACAGACACAACCTGATGTAAGATGTAAGAATTACAGATGCAGAGCTGAGGCTTCCACAGACACAACCTGATGTAAGATGTAAGAATTAAAGACGCTGAGCTGAGGCGTCCACAGACACAACCTGATGTAAAATGTAAGATTTACAAATGCTGCGCTGAGGCTTCCACAGACACAACCTGATTTAAGATGTCAGAATTACAGACGCAGAGCTGAGGCTTCCACAGACACATCCTGATGTAAAATGTAAGAATTACAGACGCAGAGCTGAGGCTTCCACAGACACAACCTGATGTAAGATGTAAGATTTACAGACGCAGAGCTGAGGCTTCCACAGACACAACCTGATGTAAGATGTAAGAATTACAGATGCAGAGCTGAGGCTTCAACAGACACAACCTGATGTAAGATGTAAGAATTAAAGACGCTGAGCTGAGGCGTCCACAGACACAACCTGATGTAAAATGTAAGATTTACAAATGCTGAGCTGAGGCTTCCACAGACACAACCTGATTTAAGATGTCAGAATTACAGACGCAGAGCTGAGGCTTCCACAGACACATCCTGATGTAAAATGTAAGATTTACAAACGCAGAGCTGAGGCTTCCACAGACACAACCTGATGTAAGATGTAAGATTTACAGACGCAGAGCTGAGGCTTCCACAGACACAAACTGATGTAAGATGCAAGATTTACAGACGCAGAGCTGAGGCTTCCTCCGACACAACTTGATGTAAGATGTAAGAATTACAGACGCTGATCTCAGGCTTCCACAGACACAACCTGATGTAAGATGTAAGATTTACAGACGCTGAGCTGAGGTTTCCACAGACACAACCTGATATAAGATGTAAGATTTACAGACGCTGAGCTGAGGCTTCCACAGACACAACCTGATGTAAAATGTAAGAATTACAGACGCAGAGATGAGGCTTCCACAGACACAACCTGATGTAAGATTTACAGACGCAGAGCTGAGGCTTCCTCCGACACAACCTGATGTAAGATGTAAGAATTACAGACACTGAGCTGAGGCTTCCTCAGACACAACCTGATGTAAAATGTAAGAATTACAGACGCAGAGCTGAGTCTTCCACAGACACAACCTGATGTAAGATGTAAGAATTACAGACGCAGAGCTGAGGCTTCCACAGACACAACCTGATGTAAGATGTAAGAATTACAGATGCTAAGCTGAGGCTTCCACAGACACAACCTGATGTAAGATGTAAGATTTACAGACGCTGAGCTGAGGCTTCCACAGACACAACCTGATGTAAGATGTAAGAATTACAGATGCTGAGCTGAGGCTTCCACAGACAAAACCTGATGTAAAATGTAAGAATTACAGACGCAGAGATGAGGCTTCCACAGACACAACTTGATGTAAGATGTAAGAATTACAGACGCTGAGCTGAAGCTTCCACAGACACAACCTGATGTAAGACGTAAGAATTACAGACACTGAGCTGAGGCTTCCTCAGACACAACCTGATGTAAAATGTAAGAATTACAGACGCAGAGCTGAGTCTTCCACAGACACAACCTGATGTAAGATGTAAGAATTACAGACGCAGAGCTGAGGCTTCCACAGACACAACCTGATGTAAGATGTAAGAATTACAGATGCTAAGCTGAGGCTTCCACAGACACAACCTGATGTAAGATGTAAGATTTACAGACGCTGAGCTGAGGCTTCCACAGACACAACCTGATGTAAGATGTAAGAATTACAGATGCTGAGCTGAGGCTTCCACAGACAAAACCTGATGTAAAATGTAAGAATTACAGACGCAGAGATGAGGCTTCCACAGACACAACCTGATGTAATATTTATAGACGCTGAGCTGAAGCTTCCACAGACACAACCTGATGTAAGACGTAAGAATTACAGACGCTGAGCTGAGGCTTCCACAGACACAACCTGATGTAAGATGTAAGAATTACAGACGCTGAGCTGAGGCTTCCACAGACACAACCTGATGTAAGATGTAAGAATTACAGACGCTGAGCTGAGGCTTCCACAGACACAACCTGATGTAAGATGTAAGAATTACAGACGTTGATCTCAGGCCTCCACAGGCACAACCTGATGTAAGATGTAAGATTTACAGACGCTGAGCTGAGGCTTCCACAGACAAAACCTGATGTAAGATGTAAGAATTACAGATGCTGAGCTGAGGCTTCCACAGACAAAACCTGATGTAAGATGTAAGATTTACAGACGTTGAGCTGAGGCTTCCACAGACACAACCTGATGTAAGATTTACAGACGCTGTTCTTAGGCTTCCAAAGACACAATCTGATGTAAGATGTAAGAATTACAGACGCTGATCTCAGGCTTCCACAGACACAACCTGATGTAAGATGTAAGATTTACAGACGCTGAGCTGAGGTTTCCACAGACACAACCTAATATAAGATGTAAGATTTACAGACGCTGAGCTGAGGCTTCCACAGACACAACCTGATGTAAAATGTAAGAATTACAGACGCAGAGATGAGGCTTCCACAGACACAACCTGATGTAAGATTTATAGACGCTGAGCTGAAGCTTCCACAGACACAACCTGATGTAATACGTAAGAATTACAGACGCTGAGCTGAGGCTTCCACAGACACAACCTGATGTAAGATGTAAGAATTACAGACGCTGAGCTGAGGCTTCCACAGACACAACCTGATGTAAGATGTAATAATTACAGACGCTGATCTCAGGCCTCCACAGGCACAACCTGATGTAAGATGTAAGATTTACAGACGCTGAGCTGAGGCTTCCACAGACACAACCTGATGTAAGATTTACAGACGCTGTTCTTAGGCTTCCACAGACACAACCTGATGTAAGATGTAAGAATTACAGACGCTGATCTCAGGCTTCCACAGACACAACCTAATGTCAGATGTAAGATTTACAGACGCTGAGCTGAGGTTTCCACAGACACAACCTCATATAAGATGTAAGATTTACAGACGCTGAGCTGAGGCTTCCACAGACACAACCTGATGTAAGATGTAAGAATTACAGATGCAGAGCTGAGGCTTCCACAGACACAACCTGATGTAAGATGTAAGAATTAAAGACGCTGAGCTGAGGCGTCCACAGACACAACCTGATGTAAAATGTAAGATTTACAAATGCTGCGCTGAGGCTTCCACAGACACAACCTGATTTAAGATGTCAGAATTACAGACGCAGAGCTGAGGCTTCCACAGACACATCCTGATGTAAAATGTAAGAATTACAGACGCAGAGCTGAGGCTTCCACAGACACAACCTGATGTAAGATGTAAGATTTACAGACGCAGAGCTGAGGCTTCCACAGACACAACCTGATGTAAGATGTAAGAATTACAGATGCAGAGCTGAGGCTTCAACAGACACAACCTGATGTAAGATGTAAGAATTAAAGACGCTGAGCTGAGGCGTCCACAGACACAACCTGATGTAAAATGTAAGATTTACAAATGCTGAGCTGAGGCTTCCACAGACACAACCTGATTTAAGATGTCAGAATTACAGACGCAGAGCTGAGGCTTCCACAGACACATCCTGATGTAAAATGTAAGATTTACAAACGCAGAGCTGAGGCTTCCACAGACACAACCTGATGTAAGATGTAAGATTTACAGACGCAGAGCTGAGGCTTCCACAGACACAAACTGATGTAAGATGCAAGATTTACAGACGCAGAGCTGAGGCTTCCTCCGACACAACTTGATGTAAGATGTAAGAATTACAGACGCTGATCTCAGGCTTCCACAGACACAACCTGATGTAAGATGTAAGATTTACAGACGCTGAGCTGAGGTTTCCACAGACACAACCTGATATAAGATGTAAGATTTACAGACGCTGAGCTGAGGCTTCCACAGACACAACCTGATGTAAAATGTAAGAATTACAGACGCAGAGATGAGGCTTCCACAGACACAACCTGATGTAAGATTTACAGACGCAGAGCTGAGGCTTCCTCCGACACAACCTGATGTAAGATGTAAGAATTACAGACACTGAGCTGAGGCTTCCTCAGACACAACCTGATGTAAAATGTAAGAATTACAGACGCAGAGCTGAGTCTTCCACAGACACAACCTGATGTAAGATGTAAGAATTACAGACGCAGAGCTGAGGCTTCCACAGACACAACCTGATGTAAGATGTAAGAATTACAGATGCTAAGCTGAGGCTTCCACAGACACAACCTGATGTAAGATGTAAGATTTACAGACGCTGAGCTGAGGCTTCCACAGACACAACCTGATGTAAGATGTAAGAATTACAGATGCTGAGCTGAGGCTTCCACAGACAAAACCTGATGTAAAATGTAAGAATTACAGACGCAGAGATGAGGCTTCCACAGACACAACCTGATGTAATATTTATAGACGCTGAGCTGAAGCTTCCACAGACACAACCTGATGTAAGACGTAAGAATTACAGACGCTGAGCTGAGGCTTCCACAGACACAACCTGATGTAAGATGTAAGAATTACAGACGCTGAGCTGAGGCTTCCACAGACACAACCTGATGTAAGATGTAAGAATTACAGACGCTGAGCTGAGGCTTCCACAGACACAACCTGATGTAAGATGTAAGAATTACAGACGTTGATCTCAGGCCTCCACAGGCACAACCTGATGTAAGATGTAAGATTTACAGACGCTGAGCTGAGGCTTCCACAGACACAACCTGATGTAAGATGTAAGAATTACAGATGCTGAGCTGAGGCTTCCACAGACAAAACCTGATGTAAGATGTAAGATTTACAGACGTTGAGCTGAGGCTTCCACAGACACAACCTGATGTAAGATTTACAGACGCTGTTCTTAGGCTTCCAAAGACACAATCTGATGTAAGATGTAAGAATTACAGACGCTGATCTCAGGCTTCCACAGACACAACCTGATGTAAGATGTAAGATTTACAGACGCTGAGCTGAGGTTTCCACAGACACAACCTAATATAAGATGTAAGATTTACAGACGCTGAGCTGAGGCTTCCACAGACACAACCTGATGTAAAATGTAAGAATTACAGACGCAGAGATGAGGCTTCCACAGACACAACCTGATGTAAGATTTATAGACGCTGAGCTGAAGCTTCCACAGACACAACCTGATGTAATACGTAAGAATTACAGACGCTGAGCTGAGGCTTCCACAGACACAACCTGATGTAAGATGTAAGAATTACAGACGCTGAGCTGAGGCTTCCACAGACACAACCTGATGTAAGATGTAATAATTACAGACGCTGATCTCAGGCCTCCACAGGCACAACCTGATGTAAGATGTAAGATTTACAGACGCTGAGCTGAGGCTTCCACAGACACAACCTGATGTAAGATTTACAGACGCTGTTCTTAGGCTTCCACAGACACAACCTGATGTAAGATGTAAGAATTACAGACGCTGATCTCAGGCTTCCACAGACACAACCTAATGTCAGATGTAAGATTTACAGACGCTGAGCTGAGGTTTCCACAGACACAACCTCATATAAGATGTAAGATTTACAGACGCTGAGCTGAGGCTTCCACAGACACAACCTGATGTAAGATGTAAGAATTACAGATGCAGAGCTGAGGCTTCCACAGACACAACCTGATGTAAGATGTAAGAATTAAAGACGCTGAGCTGAGGCGTCCACAGACACAACCTGATGTAAAATGTAAGATTTACAAATGCTGCGCTGAGGCTTCCACAGACACAACCTGATTTAAGATGTCAGAATTACAGACGCAGAGCTGAGGCTTCCACAGACACATCCTGATGTAAAATGTAAGATTTACAGACGCAGAGCTGAGGCTTCCACAGACACAACCTGATGTAAGATGTAAGATTTACAGACGCAGAGCTGAGGCTTCCACAGACACAACCTGATGTAAGATGTAAGAATTACAGATGCAGAGCTGAGGCTTCAACAGACACAACCTGATGTAAGATGTAAGAATTAAAGACGCTGAGCTGAGGCGTCCACAGACACAACCTGATGTAAAATGTAAGATTTACAAATGCTGAGCTGAGGCTTCCACAGACACAACCTGATTTAAGATGTCAGAATTACAGACGCAGAGCTGAGGCTTCCACAGACACATCCTGATGTAAAATGTAAGATTTACAAACGCAGAGCTGAGGCTTCCACAGACACAACCTGATGTAAGATGTAAGATTTACAGACGCAGAGCTGAGGCTTCCACAGACACAAACTGATGTAAGATGCAAGATTTACAGACGCAGAGCTGAGGCTTCCTCCGACACAACTTGATGTAAGATGTAAGAATTACAGACGCTGATCTCAGGCTTCCACAGACACAACCTGATGTAAGATGTAAGATTTACAGACGCTGAGCTGAGGTTTCCACAGACACAACCTGATATAAGATGTAAGATTTACAGACGCTGAGCTGAGGCTTCCACAGACACAACCTGATGTAAGATGTAAGAATTACAGACACTGAGCTGAGGCTTCCTCAGACACAACCTGATGTAAAATGTAAGAATTACAGACGCAGAGCTGAGTCTTCCACAGACACAACCTGATGTAAGATGTAAGATTTACAGACGCAGAGCTGAGGTTTCCACAGACACAACCTCATATAAGATGTAAGATTTACAGACTCTGAGCTGAGGCTTCCACAGACACAACCTGATGTAAGATGTAAGATTTACAGACGCTGAGCTGAGGCTTCCACAGACACAACCTGATGTAAGATTTACAGATGCTGTTCATAGGCTTCCACAGACACAATCTGATGTAAGATGTAAGAATTACAGACGCTGATCTCAGGCTTCCACAGACACAACCTGATGTAAGATGTAAGATTTACAGACGCTGAGCTGAGGTTTCCACAGACACAACCTGATATAAGATGTAAGATTTACAGACGCTGAGCTGAGGCTTCCACAGACACAACCTGATGTAAAATGTAAGAATTACAGACGCAGAGATGAGGCTTCCACAGACACAACCTGATGTAAGATTTACAGACGCAGAGCTGAGGCTTCCTCCGACACAACCTGATGTAAGATGTAAGAATTACAGACACTGAGCTGAGGCTTCCTCAGACACAACCTGATGTAAAATGTAAGAATTACAGACGCAGAGCTGAGTCTTCCACAGACACAACCTGATGTAAGATGTAAGATTTACAGACGCAGAGCTGAGGCTTCCACAAACACAACTTGATGTAAGATGTAAGATTTACAGACGCTGAGCTGAGGCTTCCACAGACACAACCTGATGTAAGATGTAAGAATTACAGATGCTGAGCTGAGGCTTCCACAGACACAACCTGATGTGAGATTTACAGACGCTGTTCATAGGCTTCCACAGACACATCCTGATGTAAGATGTAAGATTTACAGACGCTGAGCTGAGGCTTCCACAGACACAAACTGATGTAAGATTTACAGATGCTGTTCATAGGCTTCCACAGACACAACCTGATGTAAAATGTAAGATTTACAAATGCTGCGCTGAGGCTTCCACAGACACAACCTGATGTAAAATGTAAGAATTACAGACGCAGAGATGAGGCTTCCACAGACACAACCTGATGTAAGATTTACAGACGCAGAGCTGAGGCTTCCTCCGACACAACCTGATGTAAGATGTAAGAATTACAGACACTGAGCTGAGGCTTCCTCAGACACAACCTGATGTAAAATGTAAGAATTACAGACGCAGAGCTGAGTCTTCCACAGACACAACCTGATGTAAGATGTAAGAATTACAGACGCAGAGCTGAGGCTTCCACAGACACAACCTGATGTAAGATGTAAGAATTACAGATGCTAAGCTGAGGCTTCCACAGACACAACCTGATGTAAGATGTAAGATTTACAGACGCTGAGCTGAGGCTTCCACAGACACAACCTGATGTAAGATGTAAGAATTACAGATGCTGAGCTGAGGCTTCCACAGACAAAACCTGATGTAAAATGTAAGAATTACAGACGCAGAGATGAGGCTTCCACAGACACAACCTGATGTAATATTTATAGACGCTGAGCTGAAGCTTCCACAGACACAACCTGATGTAAGACGTAAGAATTACAGACGCTGAGCTGAGGCTTCCACAGACACAACCTGATGTAAGATGTAAGAATTACAGACGCTGAGCTGAGGCTTCCACAGACACAACCTGATGTAAGATGTAAGAATTACAGACGCTGAGCTGAGGCTTCCACAGACACAACCTGATGTAAGATGTAAGAATTACAGACGTTGATCTCAGGCCTCCACAGGCACAACCTGATGTAAGATGTAAGATTTACAGACGCTGAGCTGAGGCTTCCACAGACACAACCTGATGTAAGATGTAAGAATTACAGATGCTGAGCTGAGGCTTCCACAGACAAAACCTGATGTAAGATGTAAGATTTACAGACGTTGAGCTGAGGCTTCCACAGACACAACCTGATGTAAGATTTACAGACGCTGTTCTTAGGCTTCCAAAGACACAATCTGATGTAAGATGTAAGAATTACAGACGCTGATCTCAGGCTTCCACAGACACAACCTGATGTAAGATGTAAGATTTACAGACGCTGAGCTGAGGTTTCCACAGACACAACCTAATATAAGATGTAAGATTTACAGACGCTGAGCTGAGGCTTCCACAGACACAACCTGATGTAAAATGTAAGAATTACAGACGCAGAGATGAGGCTTCCACAGACACAACCTGATGTAAGATTTATAGACGCTGAGCTGAAGCTTCCACAGACACAACCTGATGTAATACGTAAGAATTACAGACGCTGAGCTGAGGCTTCCACAGACACAACCTGATGTAAGATGTAAGAATTACAGACGCTGAGCTGAGGCTTCCACAGACACAACCTGATGTAAGATGTAATAATTACAGACGCTGATCTCAGGCCTCCACAGGCACAACCTGATGTAAGATGTAAGATTTACAGACGCTGAGCTGAGGCTTCCACAGACACAACCTGATGTAAGATTTACAGACGCTGTTCTTAGGCTTCCACAGACACAACCTGATGTAAGATGTAAGAATTACAGACGCTGATCTCAGGCTTCCACAGACACAACCTAATGTCAGATGTAAGATTTACAGACGCTGAGCTGAGGTTTCCACAGACACAACCTCATATAAGATGTAAGATTTACAGACGCTGAGCTGAGGCTTCCACAGACACAACCTGATGTAAGATGTAAGAATTACAGATGCAGAGCTGAGGCTTCCACAGACACAACCTGATGTAAGATGTAAGAATTAAAGACGCTGAGCTGAGGCGTCCACAGACACAACCTGATGTAAAATGTAAGATTTACAAATGCTGCGCTGAGGCTTCCACAGACACAACCTGATTTAAGATGTCAGAATTACAGACGCAGAGCTGAGGCTTCCACAGACACATCCTGATGTAAAATGTAAGATTTACAGACGCAGAGCTGAGGCTTCCACAGACACAACCTGATGTAAGATGTAAGATTTACAGACGCAGAGCTGAGGCTTCCACAGACACAACCTGATGTAAGATGTAAGAATTACAGATGCAGAGCTGAGGCTTCAACAGACACAACCTGATGTAAGATGTAAGAATTAAAGACGCTGAGCTGAGGCGTCCACAGACACAACCTGATGTAAAATGTAAGATTTACAAATGCTGAGCTGAGGCTTCCACAGACACAACCTGATTTAAGATGTCAGAATTACAGACGCAGAGCTGAGGCTTCCACAGACACATCCTGATGTAAAATGTAAGATTTACAGACGCAGAGCTGAGGTTTCCACAGACACAACCTCATATAAGATGTAAGATTTACAGACTCTGAGCTGAGGCTTCCACAGACACAACCTGATGTAAGATGTAAGATTTACAGACGCTGAGCTGAGGCTTCCACAGACACAACCTGATGTAAGATTTACAGATGCTGTTCATAGGCTTCCACAGACACAATCTGATGTAAGATGTAAGAATTACAGACGCTGATCTCAGGCTTCCACAGACACAACCTGATGTAAGATGTAAGATTTACAGACGCTGAGCTGAGGTTTCCACAGACACAACCTGATATAAGATGTAAGATTTACAGACGCTGAGCTGAGGCTTCCACAGACACAACCTGATGTAAAATGTAAGAATTACAGACGCAGAGATGAGGCTTCCACAGACACAACCTGATGTAAGATTTACAGACGCAGAGCTGAGGCTTCCTCCGACACAACCTGATGTAAGATGTAAGAATTACAGACACTGAGCTGAGGCTTCCTCAGACACAACCTGATGTAAAATGTAAGAATTACAGACGCAGAGCTGAGTCTTCCACAGACACAACCTGATGTAAGATGTAAGATTTACAGACGCAGAGCTGAGGCTTCCACAAACACAACTTGATGTAAGATGTAAGATTTACAGACGCTGAGCTGAGGCTTCCACAGACACAACCTGATGTAAGATGTAAGAATTACAGATGCTGAGCTGAGGCTTCCACAGACACAACCTGATGTGAGATTTACAGACGCTGTTCATAGGCTTCCACAGACACATCCTGATGTAAGATGTAAGATTTACAGACGCTGAGCTGAGGCTTCCACAGACACAAACTGATGTAAGATTTACAGATGCTGTTCATAGGCTTCCACAGACACAACCTGATGTAAAATGTAAGATTTACAAATGCTGCGCTGAGGCTTCCACAGACACAACCTGATGTAAAATGTAAGAATTACAGACGCAGAGATGAGGCTTCCACAGACACAACCTGATGTAAGATTTACAGACGCAGAGCTGAGGCTTCCTCCGACACAACCTGATGTAAGATGTAAGAATTACAGACACTGAGCTGAGGCTTCCTCAGACACAACCTGATGTAAAATGTAAGAATTACAGACGCAGAGCTGAGTCTTCCACAGACACAACCTGATGTAAGATGTAAGAATTACAGACGCAGAGCTGAGGCTTCCACAGACACAACCTGATGTAAGATGTAAGAATTACAGATGCTAAGCTGAGGCTTCCACAGACACAACCTGATGTAAGATGTAAGATTTACAGACGCTGAGCTGAGGCTTCCACAGACACAACCTGATGTAAGATGTAAGAATTACAGATGCTGAGCTGAGGCTTCCACAGACAAAACCTGATGTAAAATGTAAGAATTACAGACGCAGAGATGAGGCTTCCACAGACACAACCTGATGTAATATTTATAGACGCTGAGCTGAAGCTTCCACAGACACAACCTGATGTAAGACGTAAGAATTACAGACGCTGAGCTGAGGCTTCCACAGACACAACCTGATGTAAGATGTAAGAATTACAGACGCTGAGCTGAGGCTTCCACAGACACAACCTGATGTAAGATGTAAGAATTACAGACGCTGAGCTGAGGCTTCCACAGACACAACCTGATGTAAGATGTAAGAATTACAGACGTTGATCTCAGGCCTCCACAGGCACAACCTGATGTAAGATGTAAGATTTACAGATGCTGAGCTGAGGCTTCCACAGACACAACCTGATGTAAGATGTAAGAATTACAGATGCTGAGCTGAGGCTTCCACAGACAAAACCTGATGTAAGATGTAAGATTTACAGACGTTGAGCTGAGGCTTCCACAGACACAACCTGATGTAAGATTTACAGACGCTGTTCTTAGGCTTCCAAAGACACAATCTGATGTAAGATGTAAGAATTACAGACGCTGATCTCAGGCTTCCACAGACACAACCTGATGTAAGATGTAAGATTTACAGACGCTGAGCTGAGGTTTCCACAGACACAAACTAATATAAGATGTAAGATTTACAGACGCTGAGCTGAGGCTTCCACAGACACAACCTGATGTAAAATGTAAGAATTACAGACGCAGAGATGAGGCTTCCACAGACACAACCTGATGTAAGATTTATAGACGCTGAGCTGAAGCTTCCACAGACACAACCTGATGTAATACGTAAGAATTACAGACGCTGAGCTGAGGCTTCCACAGACACAACCTGATGTAAGATGTAAGAATTACAGACGCTGAGCTGAGGCTTCCACAGACACAACCTGATGTAAGATGTAATAATTACAGACGCTGATCTCAGGCCTCCACAGGCACAACCTGATGTAAGATGTAAGATTTACAGACGCTGAGCTGAGGCTTCCACAGACACAACCTGATGTAAGATTTACAGACGCTGTTCTTAGGCTTCCACAGACACAACCTGATGTAAGATGTAAGAATTACAGACGCTGATCTCAGGCTTCCACAGACACAACCTAATGTCAGATGTAAGATTTACAGACGCTGAGCTGAGGTTTCCACAGACACAACCTCATATAAGATGTAAGATTTACAGACGCTGAGCTGAGGCTTCCACAGACACAACCTGATGTAAGATGTAAGAATTACAGATGCAGAGCTGAGGCTTCCACAGACACAACCTGATGTAAGATGTAAGAATTAAAGACGCTGAGCTGAGGCGTCCACAGACACAACCTGATGTAAAATGTAAGATTTACAAATGCTGCGCTGAGGCTTCCACAGACACAACCTGATTTAAGATGTCAGAATTACAGACGCAGAGCTGAGGCTTCCACAGACACATCCTGATGTAAAATGTAAGATTTACAGACGCAGAGCTGAGGCTTCCACAGACACAACCTGATGTAAGATGTAAGATTTACAGACGCAGAGCTGAGGCTTCCACAGACACAACCTGATGTAAGATGTAAGAATTACAGATGCAGAGCTGAGGCTTCAACAGACACAACCTGATGTAAGATGTAAGAATTAAAGACGCTGAGCTGAGGCGTCCACAGACACAACCTGATGTAAAATGTAAGATTTACAAATGCTGAGCTGAGGCTTCCACAGACACAACCTGATTTAAGATGTCAGAATTACAGACGCAGAGCTGAGGCTTCCACAGACACATCCTGATGTAAAATGTAAGATTTACAAACGCAGAGCTGAGGCTTCCACAGACACAACCTGATGTAAGATGTAAGATTTACAGACGCAGAGCTGAGGCTTCCACAAACACAAACTGATGTAAGATGCAAGATTTACAGACGCAGAGCTGAGGCTTCCTCCGACACAACTTGATGTAAGATGTAAGAATTACAGACGCTGATCTCAGGCTTCCACAGACACAACCTGATGTAAGATGTAAGATTTACAGACGCTGAGCTGAGGTTTCCACAGACACAACCTGATATAAGATGTAAGATTTACAGACGCTGAGCTGAGGCTTCCACAGACACAACCTGATGTAAAATGTAAGAATTACAGACGCAGAGATGAGGCTTCCACAGACACAACCTGATGTAAGATTTACAGACGCAGAGCTGAGGCTTCCTCCGACACAACCTGATGTAAGATGTAAGAATTACAGACACTGAGCTGAGGCTTCCTCAGACACAACCTGATGTAAAATGTAAGAATTACAGACGCAGAGCTGAGTCTTCCACAGACACAACCTGATGTAAGATGTAAGATTTACAGACGCAGAGCTGAGGTTTCCACAGACACAACCTCATATAAGATGTAAGATTTACAGACTCTGAGCTGAGGCTTCCACAGACACAACCTGATGTAAGATGTAAGATTTACAGACGCTGAGCTGAGGCTTCCACAGACACAACCTGATGTAAGATTTACAGATGCTGTTCATAGGCTTCCACAGACACAATCTGATGTAAGATGTAAGAATTACAGACGCTGATCTCAGGCTTCCACAGACACAACCTGATGTAAGATGTAAGATTTACAGACGCTGAGCTGAGGTTTCCACAGACACAACCTGATATAAGATGTAAGATTTACAGACGCTGAGCTGAGGCTTCCACAGACACAACCTGATGTAAAATGTAAGAATTACAGACGCAGAGATGAGGCTTCCACAGACACAACCTGATGTAAGATTTACAGACGCAGAGCTGAGGCTTCCTCCGACACAACCTGATGTAAGATGTAAGAATTACAGACACTGAGCTGAGGCTTCCTCAGACACAACCTGATGTAAAATGTAAGAATTACAGACGCAGAGCTGAGTCTTCCACAGACACAACCTGATGTAAGATGTAAGATTTACAGACGCAGAGCTGAGGCTTCCACAAACACAACTTGATGAAAGATGTAAGATTTACAGACGCTGAGCTGAGGCTTCCACAGACACAACCTGATGTAAGATGTAAGAATTACAGATGCTGAGCTGAGGCTTCCACAGACACAACCTGATGTGAGATTTACAGACGCTGTTCATAGGCTTCCACAGACACATCCTGATGTAAGATGTAAGATTTACAGACGCTGAGCTGAGGCTTCCACAGACACAAACTGATGTAAGATTTACAGATGCTGTTCATAGGCTTCCACAGACACAATCTGATGTAAGATGTAAGAATTACAGACGCTGATCTCAGGCTTCCACAGACACAACCTGATGTAAGATGTAAGATTTACAGACGCTGAGCTGAGGTTTCCACAGACACAACCTGATATAAGATGTAAGATTTATAGACGCTGAGCTGAAGCTTCCACAGACACAACCTGATGTAAAATGTAAGAATTACAGACGCAGAGATGAGGCTTCCACAGACAAAACCTGATGTAAGATGTAAGAATTACAGACGCTGAGCTGAGGCTTCCACAGACACAACCTGATGTAAGATGTAAGAATTACAGACGCTGATCTCAGGCCTCCACAGGCACAACCTGATGTAAGATGTAAGATTTACAGACGCTGAGCTGAGGCTTCCACAGACACAACCTGATGTAAGATGTAAGAATTACAGACGCTGAGCTGAAGCTTCCACAGACACAACCTGATGTAAGACGTAAGAATTACAGACGCTGAGCTGAGGCTTCCACAGACACAACCTGATGTAAGATGTAAGAATTACAGACGCTGAGCTGAGGCTTCCACAGACACAACCTGATGTAAGATGTAAGAATTACAGACGCAGAGCTGAGGCTTCCACAGACACAACCTGATGTAAGATGTAAGAATTACAGATGCTGAGCTGAGGCTTCCACAGACACAACCTGATGTAAGATGTAAGATTTACAGACGCTGAGCTGAGGCTTCCACAGACACAACCTGATGTAAGATGTAAGAATTACAGATGCTGAGCTGAGGCTTCCACAGACAAAACCTGATGTAAGATGTAAGATTTACAGACGCTGAGCTGAGGCTTCCACAGACACAACCTGATGTAAGATTTACAGACGCTGTTCTTAGGCTTCCACAGACACAACCTGATGTAAGATGTAAGAATTACAGATGCTGAGCTGAGGCTTCCACAGACAAAACCTGATGTAAGATGTAAGATTTACAGACGCTGAGCTGAGGCTTCCACAGACACAACCTGATGTAAGATTTACAGACGCTGTTCTTAGGCTTCCAAAGACACAATCTGATGTAAGATGTAAGAATTACAGACGCTGATCTCAGGCTTCCACAGACATAACCTGATGTAAGATGTAAGATTTACAGACGCTGAGCTGAGGTTTCCACAGACACAACCTAATATAAGATGTAAGATTTACAGACGCTGAGCTGAGGCTTCCACAGACACAACCTGATGTAAAATGTAAGAATTACAGACGCAGAGATGAGGCTTCCACAGACACAACCTGATGTAAGATTTATAGACGCTGAGCTGAAGCTTCCACAGACACAACCTGATGTAAGACGTAAGAATTACAAACGCTGAGCTGAGGCTTCCACAGACACAACCTGATGTAAGATGTAAGAATTACAGACGCTGAGCTGAGGCTTCCACAGACACAACCTGATGTAAGATGTAAGAATTACAGACGCTGATCTCAGGCCTCCACAGGCACAACCTGATGTAAGATGTAAGATTTACAGACGCTGAGCTGAGGCTTCCACAGACACAACCTGATGTAAGATTTACAGACGCTGTTCTTAGGCTTCCACAGACACAACCTGATGTAAGATGTAAGAATTACAGACGCTGATCTCAGGCTTCCACAGACACAACCTGATGTAAGATGTAAGAATTACAGACGCTGAGCTGAGGCTTCCACAGACACAACCTGATGTAAGATGTAAGAATTACAGACGCTGATCTCAGGCCTCCACAGGCACAACCTGATGTAAGATGTAAGATTTACAGACGCTGAGCTGAGGCTTCCACAGACACAACCTGATGTAAGATTTACAGACGCTGTTCTTAGGCTTCCACAGACACAACCTGATGTAAGATGTAAGAATTACAGACGCTGATCTCAGGCTTCCACGGACACAACCTGATGTAAGATTTAAGATTTACAGACGCTGAGCTGAGGTTTCCACAGACACAACCTCATATAAGATGTAAGATTTACAGACGCTGAGCTGAGGCTTCCACAGACACAACCTGATGTAAGATGTAAGATTTACAGACGCTGAGCTGAGGCTTCCACAGACACAACCTGATGTAAGATTTACAGATGCTGTTCATAGGCTTCCACAGACACAATCTGATGTAAGATGTAAGAATTACAGACGCTGATCTCAGGCTTCCACAGACACAACCTGATATAAGATGTAAGATTTACAGACGCTGAGCTGAGGCTTCCACAGACACAACCTGATGTAAAATGTAAGAATTACAGACGCAGAGATGAGGCTTCCACAGACACAACCTGATGTAAGATGTAAGAATTACAGACGCTGAGCTGAGGCTTCCACAGACACAACCTGATATAAGATGTAAGAATTACAAACGCTGATCTCAGGCCTCCACAGGCACAACCTGATGTAAGATGTAAGATTTACAGACGCTGAGCTGAGGCTTCCACAGACACAACCTGATGTAAGATGTAAGAATTACAGACGCTGAGCTGAAGCTTCCACAGACACAACCTGATGTAAGACGTAAGAATTACAGACGCTGAGCTGAGGCTTCCACAGACACAACCTGATGTAAGATGTAAGAATTACAGACGCTGAGCTGAGGCTTCCACAGACAAAACCTGATGTAAGATGTAAGAATTACAGACGCAGAGCTGAGGCTTCCACAGACACAACCTGATGTAAGATGTAAGAATTACAGATGCTGAGCTGAGGCTTCCACAGACACAACCTGATGTAAGATGTAAGATTTACATACGCTGAGCTGAGGCTTCCACAGACACAACCTGATGTAAGATTTACAGATGCTGTTCATAGGCTTCCACAGACACAATCTGATGTAAGATGTAAGAATTACAGACGCTGATCTCAGGCCTCCACAGACACAACCTGATGTAAGATGTAAGATTTACAGACGCTGAGCTGAGGTTTCCACAGACACAACCTGATATAAGATGTAAGATTTACAGACGCTGAGCTGAGGCTTCCACAGACACAACCTGATGTAAAATGTAAGAATTACAGAAGCAGAGATGAGGCTTCCACAGACACAACCTGATGTAAGATTTATAGACGCTGAGCTGAAGCTTCCACAGACACAACCTGATGTAAGACGTAAGAATTACAGACGCTGAGCTGAGGCTTCCACAGACACAACCTGATGTAAGATGTAAGAATTACAGACGCTGAGCTGAGGCTTCCACAGACACAACCTGATGTAAGATGTAAGAATTACAGACGCTGATCTCAGGCCTCCACAGGCACAACCTGATGTAAGATGTAAGATTTACAGACGCTGAGCTGAGGCTTCCACAGACACAACCTGATGTAAGATGTAAGAATTACAGACGCTGAGCTGAAGCTTCCACAGACACAACCTGATGTAAGACGTAAGAATTACAGACGCTGAGCTGAGGCTTCCACAGACACAACCTGATGTAAGATGTAAGAATTACAGACGCTGAGCTGAGGCTTCCACAGACACAACCTGATGTAAGATGTAAGAATTACAGACGCAGAGCTGAGGCTTCCACAGACACAACCTGATGTAAGATGTAAGAATTACAGATGCTAAGCTGAGGCTTCCACAGACACAACCTGATGTAAGATGTAAGATTTACAGACGCTGAGCTGAGGCTTCCACAGACACAACCTGATGTAAGATGTAAGAATTACAGATGCTGAGCTGAGGCTTCCACAGACAAAACCTGATGTAAAATGTAAGAATTACAGACGCAGAGATGAGGCTTCCACAGACACAACCTGATGTAATATTTATAGACGCTGAGCTGAAGCTTCCACAGACACAACCTGATGTAAGACGTAAGAATTACAGACGCTGAGCTGAGGCTTCCACAGACACAACCTGATGTAAGATGTAAGAATTACAGACGCTGAGCTGAGGCTTCCACAGACACAACCTGATGTAAGATGTAAGAATTACAGACGCTGAGCTGAGGCTTCCACAGACACAACCTGATGTAAGATGTAAGAATTACAGACGTTGATCTCAGGCCTCCACAGGCACAACCTGATGTAAGATGTAAGATTTACAGACGCTGAGCTGAGGCTTCCACAGACACAACCTGATGTAAGATGTAAGAATTACAGATGCTGAGCTGAGGCTTCCACAGACAAAACCTGATGTAAGATGTAAGATTTACAGACGTTGAGCTGAGGCTTCCACAGACACAACCTGATGTAAGATTTACAGACGCTGTTCTTAGGCTTCCAAAGACACAATCTGATGTAAGATGTAAGAATTACAGACGCTGATCTCAGGCTTCCACAGACACAACCTGATGTAAGATGTAAGATTTACAGACGCTGAGCTGAGGTTTCCACAGACACAACCTAATATAAGATGTAAGATTTACAGACGCTGAGCTGAGGCTTCCACAGACACAACCTGATGTAAAATGTAAGAATTACAGACGCAGAGATGAGGCTTCCACAGACACAACCTGATGTAAGATTTATAGACGCTGAGCTGAAGCTTCCACAGACACAACCTGATGTAATACGTAAGAATTACAGACGCTGAGCTGAGGCTTCCACAGACACAACCTGATGTAAGATGTAAGAATTACAGACGCTGAGCTGAGGCTTCCACAGACACAACCTGATGTAAGATGTAATAATTACAGACGCTGATCTCAGGCCTCCACAGGCACAACCTGATGTAAGATGTAAGATTTACAGACGCTGAGCTGAGGCTTCCACAGACACAACCTGATGTAAGATTTACAGACGCTGTTCTTAGGCTTCCACAGACACAACCTGATGTAAGATGTAAGAATTACAGACGCTGATCTCAGGCTTCCACAGACACAACCTAATGTCAGATGTAAGATTTACAGACGCTGAGCTGAGGTTTCCACAGACACAACCTCATATAAGATGTAAGATTTACAGACGCTGAGCTGAGGCTTCCACAGACACAACCTGATGTAAGATGTAAGAATTACAGATGCAGAGCTGAGGCTTCCACAGACACAACCTGATGTAAGATGTAAGAATTAAAGACGCTGAGCTGAGGCGTCCACAGACACAACCTGATGTAAAATGTAAGATTTACAAATGCTGCGCTGAGGCTTCCACAGACACAACCTGATTTAAGATGTCAGAATTACAGACGCAGAGCTGAGGCTTCCACAGACACATCCTGATGTAAAATGTAAGATTTACAGACGCAGAGCTGAGGCTTCCACAGACACAACCTGATGTAAGATGTAAGATTTACAGACGCAGAGCTGAGGCTTCCACAGACACAACCTGATGTAAGATGTAAGAATTACAGATGCAGAGCTGAGGCTTCAACAGACACAACCTGATGTAAGATGTAAGAATTAAAGACGCTGAGCTGAGGCGTCCACAGACACAACCTGATGTAAAATGTAAGATTTACAAATGCTGAGCTGAGGCTTCCACAGACACAACCTGATTTAAGATGTCAGAATTACAGACGCAGAGCTGAGGCTTCCACAGACACATCCTGATGTAAAATGTAAGATTTACAAACGCAGAGCTGAGGCTTCCACAGACACAACCTGATGTAAGATGTAAGATTTACAGACGCAGAGCTGAGGCTTCCACAGACACAAACTGATGTAAGATGCAAGATTTACAGACGCAGAGCTGAGGCTTCCTCCGACACAACTTGATGTAAGATGTAAGAATTACAGACACTGAGCTGAGGCTTCCTCAGACACAACCTGATGTAAAATGTAAGAATTGCAGACGCTGAGCTGAGGCTTCCACAGACACAACCTGATGTAAGACGTAAGATTTACAGACGCTGAGCTGAGGCTTCCACAGACACAACCTGATGTAAAATGTAAGAATTACAGACGCTTAGCTGAGGCTTCCACAGACACAATCTGATGTAAGATGTAAGATTTACAGACGCAGAGCTGAGGCTTCCACAGACACAACCTGATGTTAGATGTAAGAATTACAGACGCTGAGCTGAGGCTTCCACAGACACAACCTGATGTAAGATGTAAGAATTACAGACGCAGAGCTGAGGCTTCCACAGACACAACCTGATGTAAGATGTAAGATTTACAGACGCAGAGCTGAGGCTTCCACAGACACAACCTGATGTAAGATGTAAGAATTACAGACGCAGAGCTGAGTCTTCCACAGACACAACCTGATGTAAGATGTAAGATTTACAGACGCAGAGCTGAGGCTTCCACAGACACAACTTGATGTAAGATGTAAGATTTACAGACGCTGAGCTGAGGCTTCCACAGACACAACCTGATGTAAGATGTAAGAATTACAGATGCTGAGCTGAGGCTTCCACAGACACAACCTGATGAAAGATGTAAGATTTACAGATGCTGAGCTGAGGCTTCCACAGACACAACCTGATGTAAGATGTAAGAATTACAGACACTGATCTCAGGCCTCCACAGGCACAACCTGATGTAAGATGTAAGATTTACAGACGCTGAGCTGAGGCTTCCACAGACACAACCTGATGTAAGATTTACAGACGCTGAGCTGAAGCTTCCACAGACACAACCTGATGTAAGACGTAAGAATTACAGCGCTGAGCTGAGGCTTCCACAGACACAACCTGATGTAAAATGTAAGAATTACAGATGCTGAGCTGAGGCTTCCACAGACACAACCTGATGTAAGATGTAAGATTTACAGATGCTGAGCTGAGGCTTCCACAGACACAACCTGATGTAAGATGTAAGATTTACAGACGCTGAGCTGAGGCTTCCACAGACACAACCTGATGTAAGATGTAAGAATTACAGATGCTGAGCTGAGGCTTCCACAGACAAAACCTGATGTAAGATGTAAGATTTACAGACGTTGAGCTGAGGCTTCCACAGACACAACCTGATGTAAGATTTACAGACGCAGTTCTTAGGCTTCCAAAGACACAATCTGATGTAAGATGTAAGAATTACAGACGCTGATCTCAGGCTTCCACAGACACAACCTGATGTAAGATGTAAGATTTACAGACGCTGAGCTGAGGTTTCCACAGACACAACCTAATATAAGATGTAAGATTTACAGACGCTGAGCTGAGGCTTCCACAGACACAACCTGATGTAAAATGTAAGAATTACAGACGCAGAGATGAGGCTTCCACAGACACAACCTGATGTAAGATTTATAGACGCTGAGCTGAAGCTTCCACAGACACAACCTGATGTAAGACGTAAGAATTACAGACGCTGAGCTGAGGCTTCCACAGACACAACCTGATGTAAGATGTAAGAATTACAGACGCTGAGCTGAGGCTTCCACAGACACAACCTGATGTAAGATGTAATAATTACAGACGCTGATCTCAGGCCTCCACAGGCACAACCTGATGTAAGATGTAAGATTTACAGACGCTGAGCTGAGGCTTCCACAGACACAACCTGATGTAAGATTTACAGACGCTGTTCTTAGGCTTCCACAGACACAACCTGATGTAAGATGTAAGAATTATAGACGCTGATCTCAGGCTTCCACAGACACAACCTGATGTAAGATGTAAGATTTACAGACGCTGAGCTGAGGTTTCCACAGACACAACCTCATATAAGATGTAAGATTTACAGACGCTGAGCTGAGGCTTCCACAGACACAACCTGATGTAAGATGTAAGAATTACAGATGCAGAGCTGAGGCTTCCACAGACACAACCTGATGTAAGATGTAAGAATTAAAGACGCTGAGCTGAGGCGTCCACAGACACAACCTGATGTAAAATGTAAGATTTACAAATGCTGCGCTGAGGCTTCCACAGACACAACCTGATTTAAGATGTCAGAATTACAGACGCAGAGCTGAGGCTTCCACAGACACATCCTGATGTAAAATGTAAGATTTACAGACGCAGAGCTGAGGCTTCCACAGACACAACCTGATGTAAGATGTAAGATTTACAGACGCAGAGCTGAGGCTTCCACAGACACAACCTGATGTAAGATGTAAGAATTACAGATGCAGAGCTGAGGCTTCAACAGACACAACCTGATGTAAGATGTAAGAATTAAAGACGCTGAGCTGAGGCGTCCACAGACACAACCTGATGTAAAATGTAAGATTTACAAATGCTGAGCTGAGGCTTCCACAGACACAACCTGATTTAAGATGTCAGAATTACAGACGCAGAGCTGAGGCTTCCACAGACACATCCTGATGTAAAATGTAAGATTTACAGACGCAGAGCTGAGGCTTCCACAGACACAACCTGATGTAAGATGTAAGATTTACAGACGCAGAGCTGAGGCTTCCACAGACACAAACTGATGTAAGATGCAAGATTTACAGACGCAGAGCTGAGGCTTCCTCCGACACAACTTGATGTAAGATGTAAGAATTACAGACACTGAGCTGAGGCTTCCTCAGACACAACCTGATGTAAAATGTAAGAATTACAGACGCTGAGCTGAGGCTTCCACAGACACAACCTTATGTAAGACGTAAGATTTACAGACGCTGAGCTGAGGCTTCCACAGACACAATCTGATGTAAAATGTAAGAATTACAGACGCTGAGCTGAGGCTTCCACAGACACAACCTGATGTAAGATGTAAGATTTACAGACGCAGAGCTGAGGCTTCCACAGACACAACCTGATGTAAGATGTAAGAATTACAGACGCTGAGCTGAGGCTTCCACAGACACAACCTGATGTAAGATGTAAGAATTACAGACGCAGAGCTGAGGCTTCCACAGACACAACCTGATGTAAGATGTAAGATTTACAGACGCAGAGCTGAGGCTTCCACAGACACAACCTGATGTAAGATGTAAGAATTACAGACGCTGAGCTGAGGCTTCCACAGACACAACCTGATGTAAGATGTAAGAATTACAGACGCAGAGCTGAGGCTTCCACAGACACAACCTGATGTAAGATGTAAGATTTACAGACGCAGAGCTGAGGCTTCCACAGACACAACCTGATGTAAGATGTAAGAATTACAGACGCAGAGCTGAGGCTTCCACAGACACAACTTGATGTAAGATGTAAGATTTACAGACGCTGAGCTGAGGCTTCCACAGACACAACCTGATGTAAGATGTAAGAATTACAGATGCTGAGCTGAGGCTTCCACAGACACAACCTGATGTAAGATGTAAGATTTACAGATGCTGAGCTGAGGCTTCCACAGACACAACCTGATGTAAGACGTAAGAATTACAGACGCTGAGCTGAGGCTTCCACAGACACAACCTGATGTAAGATGTAAGAATTACAGACGCTGAGCTGAGGCTTCCACAGACACAACCTGATGTAAGATGTAATAATTACAGACGCTGATCTCAGGCCTCCACAGGCACAACCTGATGTAAGATGTAAGATTTACAGACGCTGAGCTGAGGCTTCCACAGACACAACCTGATGTAAGATTTACAGACGCTGTTCTTAGGCTTCCACAGACACAACCTGATGTAAGATGTAAGAATTACAGACGCTGATCTCAGGCTTCCACAGACACAACCTGATGTAAGATGTAAGATTTACAGACGCTGAGCTGAGGTTTCCACAGACACAACCTCATATAAGATGTAAGATTTACAGACGCTGAGCTGAGGCTTCCACAGACACAACCTGATGTAAGATGTAAGAATTACAGATGCAGAGCTGAGGCTTCCACAGACACAACCTGATGTAAGATGTAAGAATTAAAGACGCTGAGCTGAGGCGTCCACAGACACAACCTGATGTAAAATGTAAGATTTACAAATGCTGCGCTGAGGCTTCCACAGACACAACCTGATTTAAGATGTCAGAATTACAGACGCAGAGCTGAGGCTTCCACAGACACATCCTGATGTAAAATGTAAGATTTACAGACGCAGAGCTGAGGCTTCCACAGACACAACCTGATCTAAGATGTAAGATTTACAGACGCAGAGCTGAGGCTTCAACAGACACAACCTGATGTAAGATGTAAGAATTAAAGACGCTGAGCTGAGGCGTCCACAGACACAACCTGATGTAAAATGTAAGATTTACAAATGCTGAGCTGAGGCTTCCACAGACACAACCTGATTTAAGATGTCAGAATTACAGACGCAGAGCTGAGGCTTCCACAGACACATCCTGATGTAAAATGTAAGATTTACAGACGCAGAGCTGAGGCTTCCACAGACACAACCTGATGTAAGATGTAAGATTTACAGACGCAGAGCTGAGGCTTCCACAGACACAAACTGATGTAAGATGCAAGATTTACAGACGCAGAGCTGAGGCTTCCTCCGACACAACTTGATGTAAGATGTAAGAATTACAGACACTGAGCTGAGGCTTCCTCAGACACAACCTGATGTAAAATGTAAGAATTACAGACGCTGAGCTGAGGCTTCCACAGACACAACCTGATGTAAAATGTAAGAATTACAGACGCTGAGCTGAGGCTTCCACAGACACAACCTGATGTAAGATGTAAGAATTACAGACGCTGAGCTGAGGCTTCCACAGACACAACCTGATGTAAGATGTAAGAATTACAGACGCAGAGCTGAGGCTTCCACAGACACAACCTGATGTAAGATGTAAGATTTACAGACGCAGAGCTGAGGCTTCCACAGACACAACCTGATGTAAGATGTAAGAATTACAGACGCTGAGCTGAGGCTTCCACAGACACAACCTGATGTAAGATGTAAGAATTACAGACGCAGAGCTGAGGCTTCCACAGACACAACCTGATGTAAGATGAAAGAATTACAGACGCAGAGCTGAGGCTTCCACAGACACAACTTGATGTAAGATGTAAGATTTACAGACGCTGAGCTGAGGCTTCCACAGACACAACCTGATGTAAGATGTAAGAATTACAGATGCTGAGCTGAGGCTTCCACAGACACAACCTGATGTAAGATGTAAGATTTACAGATGCTGAGCTGAGGCTTCCACAGACACAACCTGATGTAAGACGTAAGAATTACAGACGCTGAGCTGAGGCTTCCACAGACACAACCTGATGTAAGATGTAAGAATTACAGACGCTGAGCTGAGGCTTCCACAGACACAACCTGGTGTAAGATGTAATAATTACAGACGCTGATCTCAGGCCTCCACAGGCACAACCTGATGTAAGATGTAAGATTTACAGACGCTGAGCTGAGGCTTCCACAGACACAACCTGATGTAAGATTTACAGACGCTGTTCTTAGGCTTCCACAGACACAACCTGATGTAAGATGTAAGAATTACAGACGCTGATCTCAGGCTTCCACAGACACAACCTGATGTAAGATGTAAGATTTACAGACGCTGAGCTGAGGTTTCCACAGACACAACCTCATATAAGATGTAAGATTTACAGACGCTGAGCTGAGGCTTCCACAGACACAACCTGATGTAAGATGTAAGAATTACAGATGCAGAGCTGAGGCTTCCACAGACACAACCTGATGTAAGATGTAAGAATTAAAGACGCTGAGCTGAGGCGTCCACAGACACAACCTGATGTAAAATGTAAGATTTACAAATGCTGCGCTGAGGCTTCCACAGACACAACCTGATTTAAGATGTCAGAATTACAGACGCAGAGCTGAGGCTTCCACAGACACATCCTGATGTAAAATGTAAGATTTACAGACGCAGAGCTGAGGCTTCCACAGACACAACCTGATGTAAGATGTAAGATTTACAGACGCAGAGCTGAGGCTTCCACAGACACAACCTGATGTAAGATGTAAGAATTACAGATGCAGAGCTGAGGCTTCAACAGACACAACCTGATGTAAGATGTAAGAATTAAAGACGCTGAGCTGAGGCGTCCACAGACACAACCTGATGTAAAATGTAAGATTTACAAATGCTGAGCTGAGGCTTCCACAGACACAACCTGATTTAAGATGTCAGAATTACAGACGCAGAGCTGAGGCTTCCACAGACACATCCTGATGTAAAATGTAAGATTTACAGACGCAGAGCTGAGGCTTCCACAGACACAACCTGATGTAAGATGTAAGATTTACAGACGCAGAGCTGAGGCTTCCACAGACACAAACTGATGTAAGATGCAAGATTTACAGACACAGAGCTGAGGCTTCCTCCAACACAACTTGATGTAAGATGTAAGAATTACAGACACTGAGCTGAGGCTTCCTCAGACACAACCTGATGTAAAATGTAAGAATTACAGACGCTGAGCTGAGGCTTCCACAGACACAACCTTATGTAAGACGTAAGATTTACAGACGCAGAGCTGAGGCTTCCACAGACACAACCTGATGTAAAATGTAAGAATTACAGACGCTGAGCTGAGGCTTCCACAGACACAACCTGATGTAAGATGTAAGATTTACAGACGCAGAGCTGAGGCTTCCACAGACACAACCTGATGTAAGATGTAAGAATTACAGACGCTGAGCTGAGGCTTCCACAGACACAACCTGATGTAAGATGTAAGAATTACAGACGCAGAGCTGAGGCTTCCACAGACACAACCTGATGTAAGATGTAAGATTTACAGACGCAGAGCTGAGGCTTCCACAGACACAACCTGATGTAAGATGTAAGAATTACAGACGCTGAGCTGAGGCTTCCACAGACACAACCTGATGTAAGATGTAAGAATTACAGACGCAGAGCTGAGGCTTCCACAGACACAACCTGATGTAAGATGTAAGATTTACAGACGCAGAGCTGAGGCTTCCACAGACACAACCTGATGTAAGATGTAAGAATTACAGACGCAGAGCTGAGGCTTCCACAGACACAACTTGATGTAAGATGTAAGATTTACAGACGCTGAGCTGAGGCTTCCACAGACACAACCTGATGTAAGATGTAAGAATTACAGATGCTGAGCTGAGGCTTCCACAGACACAACCTGATGTAAGATGTAAGATTTACAGATGCTGAGCTGAGGCTTCCACAGACACAACCTGATGTAAGATGTAAGAATTACAGACACTGATCTCAGGCCTCCACAGGCACAACCTGATGTAAGATGTAAGATTTACAGACGCTGAGCTGAGGCTTCCACAGACACAACCTGATGTAAGATTTACAGACGCTGAGCTGAAGCTTCCACAGACACAACCTGATGTAAGACGTAAGAATTACAGACGCTGAGCTGAGGCTTCCACAGACACAACCTGATGTAAAATGTAAGAATTACAGACGCTGAGCTGAGGCTTCCACAGACACAACCTGATGTAAGATTTATAGACGCTGAGCTGAGGCTTCCACAGACACAACCTGATGTAAGACGTAAGAATTACAGACGCTGAGCTGAGGCTTCCACAGACACAACCTGATGTAAAATGTAAGAATTACAGACGCAGAGCTGAGGCTTCCACAGACACAACCTGATGTAAGATTTACAGACGCTGTTCTTAGGCTTCCACAGACACAACCTGATGTAAGATGTAAGAATTACAGACGCTGATCTCAGGCTTCCACAGACACTACCTGATGTAAGACGTAAGATTTACAGACGCTGAGCTGAGGCTTCCACAGACACAACCTGATGTAAGATGTAAGAATTACAGACGCTGAGCTGAGGCTTCCACAGACACAACCTGATGTAAGATGTAAGATTTACAGACGCTCAGCTGAGGCTTCCACAGACACAACCTGATGTAAGATGTAAGAATTACAGACACAGAGCTGAGGCTTCCACAGACACAACCTGATGTAAGATGAAAGATTTACAGACGCAGAGCTGAGGCTTCCACAGACACAACTTGATGTAAGATGTAAGATTTACAGACGCTGAGCTGAGGCTTCCACAGACACAACCTGATGTAAGATGTAAGAATTACAGACGCTGAGCTGAGGCTTCCACAGACACAACCTGATGTAAGATTTACAGACGCTGTTCATAGGCTTCCACAGACACAATCTGATGTAAGATGTAAGAATTACAGACGCTGATCTCAGGCTTCCACAGACACAACCTGATGTAAGATGTAAGATTTACAGACGCTGAGCTGAAGCTTCCACAGACACAACCTGATGTAAGATTTATAGACGCTGAGCTGAAGCTTCCACAGACACAACCTGATGTAAGACGTAAGAATTACAGACGCTGAGCTGAGGCTTCCACAGACACAACCTGATGTAAGATGTAAGAATTACAGACGCTAAGCTGAGGCTTCCAGAGACACAACCTGATGTAAGATGTAAGAATTACAGACGCTGATCTCAGGCCTCCACAGGCACAACCTGATGTAAGATGTAAGATTTACAGACGCTGAGCTGAGGCTTCCACAGACACAACCTGATGTAAGATTTTAAGACGCTGTTCTTAGGCTTCCACAGACTCAACCTGATGTAAGATGTAAGATTTACAGACGCAGAGCTGAGGCTTCCACAGACACAACCTGATGTAAGATGTAAGAATTACAGACGCTGAGCTGAGGCTTCCACAGACACAACCTGATGTAAGATGTAAGAATTACAGACGCAGAGCTGAGGCTTCCACAGACACAACCTGATGTAAGATGTAAGATTTACAGACGCAGAGCTGAGGCTTCCACAGACACAACCTGATGTAAGATGTAAGAATTACAGACGCAGAGCTGAGTCTTCCACAGACACAACCTGATGTAAGATGTAAGATTTACAGACGCAGAGCTGAGGCTTCCACAGACACAACTTGATGTAAGATGTAAGAATTACAGACGCTGAGCTGAGGCTTCCACAGACACAACCTGATGTAAGATGTAAGAATTACAGATGCTGAGCTGAGGCTTCCACAGACACAACCTGATGTAAGATGTAAGATTTACAGATGCTGAGCTGAGGCTTCCACAGACACAACCTGATGTAAGATGTAAGAATTACAGACACTGATCTCAGGCCTCCACAGGCACAACCTGATGTAAGATGTAAGATTTACAGACGCTGAGCTGAGGCTTCCACAGACACAACCTGATGTAAGATTTACAGACGCTGAGCTGAAGCTTCCACAGACACAACCTGATGTAAGACGTAAGAATTACAGACGCTGAGCTGAGGCTTCCACAGACACAACCTGATGTAAAATGTAAGAATTACAGACGCAGAGATGAGGCTTCCACAGACACAACCTGATGTAAGATTTACAGACGCAGAGCTGAGGCTTCCACAGACACAACCTGATGTAAGATTTACAGACGCTGTTCTTAGGCTTCCACAGACACAACCTGATGTAAGATGTAAGAATTACAGACGCTGATCTCAGGCTTCCACAGACACTACCTGATGTAAGACGTAAGATTTACAGACGCTGAGCTGAGGCTTCCACAGACACAACCTGATGTAAGATGTAAGAATTACAGACGCTGAGCTGAGGCTTCCACAGACACAACCTGATGTAAGATGTAAGATTTACAGACGCTCAGCTGAGGCTTCCACAGACACAACCTGATGTAAGATGTAAGAATTACAGACACAGAGCTGAGGCTTCCACAGACACAACCTGATGTAAGATGAAAGATTTACAGACGCAGAGCTGAGGCTTCCACAGACACAACTTGATGTAAGATGTAAGATTTACAGACGCTGAGCTGAGGCTTCCACAGACACAACCTGATGTAAGATGTAAGAATTACAGACGCTGAGCTGAGGCTTCCACAGACACAACCTGATGTAAGATTTACAGACGCTGTTCATAGGCTTCCACAGACACAATCTGATGTAAGATGTAAGAATTACAGACGCTGATCTCAGGCTTCCACAGACACAACCTGATGTAAGATGTAAGATTTACAGACGCTGAGCTGAAGCTTCCACAGACACAACCTGATGTAAGATTTATAGACGCTGAGCTGAAGCTTCCACAGACACAACCTGATGTAAGACGTAAGAATTACAGACGCTGAGCTGAGGCTTCCACAGACACAACCTGATGTAAGATGTAAGAATTACAGACGCTAAGCTGAGGCTTCCAGAGACACAACCTGATGTAAGATGTAAGAATTACAGACGCTGATCTCAGGCCTCCACAGGCACAACCTGATGTAAGATGTAAGATTTACAGACGCTGAGCTGAGGCTTCCACAGACACAACCTGATGTAAGATTTTCAGACGCTGTTCTTAGGCTTCCACAGACTCAACCTGATGTAAGATGTAAGAATTACAGACGCTGATCTCAGGCTTCCACAGACACAACCTGATGTAAGATGTAAGATTTACAGACGCTGAGCTGAGGTTTCCACAGACACAACCTCATATAAGATGTAAGATTTACAGACGCTGAGCTGAGGCTTCCACAGACACAACCTGATGTAAGATGTAAGAATTACAGATGCAGAGCTGAGGCTTCCACAGACACAACCTGATGTAAGATGTAAGAATTAAAGATGCTGAGCTGAGGCGTCCACAGACACAACCTGATGTAAAATGTAAGATTTACAAATGCTGAGCTGAGGCTTCCACAGACACAACCTGATGTAAGATGTAAGAATTACAGATGCTGAGCTGAGGCTTCCACAGACACAACCTGATGTAAGATGTAAGATTTACAGATGCTGAGCTGAGGCTTCCACAGACACAACCTGATGTAAGATGTAAGAATTACAGACACTGATCTCAGGCCTCCACAGGCACAACCTGATGTAAGATGTAAGATTTACAGACGCTGAGCTGAGGCTTCCACAGACACAACCTGATGTAAGATTTACAGACGCTGAGCTGAAGCTTCCACAGACACAACCTGATGTAAGATGTAAGATTTACAGACGCTGAGCTGAGGCTTCCACAGACACAACCTGGTGTAAGATGTAATAATTACAGACGCTGATCTCAGGCCTCCACAGGCACAACCTGATGTAAGATTTACAGACGCTGAGCTGAGGCTTCCACAGACACAACCTGATGTAAGATTTACAGACGCTGTTCTTAGGCTTCCACAGACACAACCTGATGTAAGATGTAAGAATTACAGACGCTGATCTCAGGCTTCCACAGACACAACCTGATGTAAGATTTAAGATTTACAGACGCTGAGCTGAGGTTTCCACAGACACAACCTCATATAAGATGTAAGATTTACAGACGCTGAGCTGAGGCTTCCACAGACACAACCTGATGTAAGATGTAAGAATTACAGATGCAGAGCTGAGGCTTCCACAGACACAACCTGATGTAAGATGTAAGAATTAAAGACGCTGAGCTGAGGCGTCCACAGACACAACCTGATGTAAAATGTAAGATTTACAAATGCTGCGCTGAGGCTTCCACAGACACAACCTGATTTAAGATGTCAGAATTACAGACGCAGAGCTGAGGCTTCCACAGACACATCCTGATGTAAAATGTAAGATTTACAGACGCAGAGCTGAGGCTTCCACAGACACAACCTGATGTAAGATGTAAGATTTACAGACGCAGAGCTGAGGCTTCCACAGACACAACCTGATGTAAGATGTAAGAATTACAGATGCAGAGCTGAGGCTTCAACAGACACAACCTGATGTAAGATGTAAGAATTAAAGACGCTGAGCTGAGGCGTCCACAGACACAACCTGATGTAAAATGTAAGATTTACAAATGCTGAGCTGAGGCTTCCACAGACACAACCTGATTTAAGATGTCAGAATTACAGACGCAGAGCTGAGGCTTCCACAGACACATCCTGATGTAAAATGTAAGATTTACAGACGCAGAGCTGAGGCTTCCACAGACACAACCTGATGTAAGATGTAAGATTTACAGACGCAGAGCTGAGGCTTCCACAGACACAAACTGATGTAAGATGCAAGATTTACAGACACAGAGCTGAGGCTTCCTCCGACACAACTTGATGTAAGATGTAAGAATTACAGACACTGAGCTGAGGCTTCCTCAGACACAACCTGATGTAAAATGTAAGAATTACAGACGCTGAGCTGAGGCTTCCACAGACACAACCTTATGTAAGACGTAAGATTTACAGACGCAGAGCTGAGGCTTCCACAGACACAACCTGATGTAAAATGTAAGAATTACAGACGCTGAGCTGAGGCTTCCACAGACACAACCTGATGTAAGATGTAAGATTTACAGACGCAGAGCTGAGGCTTCCACAGACACAACCTGATGTAAGATGTAAGAATTACAGACGCTGAGCTGAGGCTTCCACAGACACAACCTGATGTAAGATGTAAGAATTACAGACGCAGAGCTGAGGCTTCCACAGACACAACCTGATGTAAGATGTAAGATTTACAGACGCAGAGCTGAGGCTTCCACAGACACAACCTGATGTAAGATGTAAGAATTACAGACGCTGAGCTGAGGCTTCCACAGACACAACCTGATGTAAGATGTAAGAATTACAGACGCAGAGCTGAGGCTTCCACAGACACAACCTGATGTAAGATGTAAGATTTACAGACGCAGAGCTGAGGCTTCCACAGACACAACCTGATGTAAGATGTAAGAATTACAGACGCAGAGCTGAGGCTTCCACAGACACAACTTGATGTAAGATGTAAGATTTACAGACGCTGAGCTGAGGCTTCCACAGACACAACCTGATGTAAGATGTAAGAATTACAGATGCTGAGCTGAGGCTTCCACAGACACAACCTGATGTAAGATGTAAGATTTACAGATGCTGAGCTGAGGCTTCCACAGACACAACCTGATGTAAGATGTAAGAATTACAGACACTGATCTCAGGCCTCCACAGGCACAACCTGATGTAAGATGTAAGATTTACAGACGCTGAGCTGAGGCTTCCACAGACACAACCTGATGTAAGATTTACAGACGCTGAGCTGAAGCTTCCACAGACACAACCTGATGTAAGACGTAAGAATTACAGACGCTGAGCTGAGGCTTCCACAGACACAACCTGATGTAAAATGTAAGAATTACAGACGCTGAGCTGAGGCTTCCACAGACACAACCTGATGTAAGATTTATAGACGCTGAGCTGAGGCTTCCACAGACACAACCTGATGTAAGACGTAAGAATTACAGACGCTGAGCTGAGGCTTCCACAGACACAACCTGATGTAAAATGTAAGAATTACAGACGCAGAGATGAGGCTTCCACAGACACAACCTGATGTAAGATTTACAGACGCAGAGCTGAGGCTTCCACAGACACAACCTGATGTAAGATTTACAGACGCTGTTCTTAGGCTTCCACAGACACAACCTGATGTAAGATGTAAGAATTACAGACGCTGATCTCAGGCTTCCACAGACACTACCTGATGTAAGACGTAAGATTTACAGACGCTGAGCTGAGGCTTCCACAGACACAACCTGATGTAAGATGTAAGAATTACAGACGCTGAGCTGAGGCTTCCACAGACACAACCTGATGTAAGATGTAAGATTTACAGACGCTCAGCTGAGGCTTCCACAGACACAACCTGATGTAAGATGTAAGAATTACAGACACAGAGCTGAGGCTTCCACAGACACAACCTGATGTAAGATGAAAGATTTACAGACGCAGAGCTGAGGCTTCCACAGACACAACTTGATGTAAGATGTAAGATTTACAGACGCTGAGCTGAGGCTTCCACAGACACAACCTGATGTAAGATGTAAGAATTACAGACGCTGAGCTGAGGCTTCCACAGACACAACCTGATGTAAGATTTACAGACGCTGTTCATAGGCTTCCACAGACACAATCTGATGTAAGATGTAAGAATTACAGACGCTGATCTCAGGCTTCCACAGACACAACCTGATGTAAGATGTAAGATTTACAGACGCTGAGCTGAAGCTTCCACAGACACAACCTGATGTAAGATTTATAGACGCTGAGCTGAAGCTTCCACAGACACAACCTGATGTAAGACGTAAGAATTACAGACGCTGAGCTGAGGCTTCCACAGACACAACCTGATGTAAGATGTAAGAATTACAGACGCTAAGCTGAGGCTTCCACAGACACAACCTGATGTAAGATGTAAGAATTACAGACGCTGATCTCAGGCCTCCACAGGCACAACCTGATGTAAGATGTAAGATTTACAGACGCTGAGCTGAGGCTTCCACAGACACAACCTGATGTAAGATTTTCAGACGCTGTTCTTAGGCTTCCACAGACTCAACCTGATGTAAGATGTAAGATTTACAGACGCAGAGCTGAGGCTTCCACAGACACAACCTGATGTAAGATGTAAGAATTACAGACGCTGAGCTGAGGCTTCCACAGACACAACCTGATGTAAGATGTAAGAATTACAGACGCAGAGCTGAGGCTTCCACAGACACAACCTGATGTAAGATGTAAGATTTACAGACGCAGAGCTGAGGCTTCCACAGACACAACCTGATGTAAGATGTAAGAATTACAGACGCAGAGCTGAGTCTTCCACAGACACAACCTGATGTAAGATGTAAGATTTACAGACGCTGAGCTGAGGCTTCCACAGACACAACCTGATGTAAGATGTAAGAATTACAGACGCTGAGCTGAGGCTTCCACAGACACAACCTGATGTAAGATGTAAGATTTACAGACGCTCAGCTGAGGCTTCCACAGACACAACCTGATGTAAGATGTAAGAATTACAGACACAGAGCTGAGGCTTCCACAGACACAACCTGATGTAAGATGAAAGATTTACAGACGCAGAGCTGAGGCTTCCACAGACACAACTTGATGTAAGATGTAAGATTTACAGACGCTGAGCTGAGGCTTCCACAGACACAACCTGATGTAAGATGTAAGAATTACAGACGCTGAGCTGAGGCTTCCACAGACACAACCTGATGTAAGATTTACAGACGCTGTTCATAGGCTTCCACAGACACAATCTGATGTAAGATGTAAGAATTACAGACGCTGATCTCAGGCTTCCACAGACACAACCTGATGTAAGATGTAAGATTTACAGACGCTGAGCTGAAGCTTCCACAGACACAACCTGATGTAAGATTTATAGACGCTGAGCTGAAGCTTCCACAGACACAACCTGATGTAAGACGTAAGAATTACAGACGCTGAGCTGAGGCTTCCACAGACACAACCTGATGTAAGATGTAAGAATTACAGACGCTAAGCTGAGGCTTCCACAGACACAACCTGATGTAAGATGTAAGAATTACAGACGCTGATCTCAGGCCTCCACAGGCACAACCTGATGTAAGATGTAAGATTTACAGACGCTGAGCTGAGGCTTCCACAGACACAACCTGATGTAAGATTTTCAGACGCTGTTCTTAGGCTTCCACAGACTCAACCTGATGTAAGATGTAAGATTTACAGACGCAGAGCTGAGGCTTCCACAGACACAACCTGATGTAAGATGTAAGAATTACAGACGCTGAGCTGAGGCTTCCACAGACACAACCTGATGTAAGATGTAAGAATTACAGACGCAGAGCTGAGGCTTCCACAGACACAACCTGATGTAAGATGTAAGATTTACAGACGCAGAGCTGAGGCTTCCACAGACACAACCTGATGTAAGATGTAAGAATTACAGACGCAGAGCTGAGTCTTCCACAGACACAACCTGATGTAAGATGTAAGATTTACAGACGCAGAGCTGAGGCTTCCACAGACACAACTTGATGTAAGATGTAAGAATTACAGACGCTGAGCTGAGGCTTCCACAGACACAACCTGATGTAAGATGTAAGAATTACAGATGCTGAGCTGAGGCTTCCACAGACACAACCTGATGTAAGATGTAAGATTTACAGATGCTGAGCTGAGGCTTCCACAGACACAACCTGATGTAAGATGTAAGAATTACAGACACTGATCTCAGGCCTCCACAGGCACAACCTGATGTAAGATGTAAGATTTACAGACGCTGAGCTGAGGCTTCCACAGACACAACCTGATGTAAGATTTACAGACGCTGAGCTGAAGCTTCCACAGACACAACCTGATGTAAGACGTAAGAATTACAGACGCTGAGCTGAGGCTTCCACAGACACAACCTGATGTAAAATGTAAGAATTACAGACGCAGAGATGAGGCTTCCACAGACACAACCTGATGTAAGATTTACAGACGCAGAGCTGAGGCTTCCACAGACACAACCTGATGTAAGATTTACAGACGCTGTTCTTAGGCTTCCACAGACACAACCTGATGTAAGATGTAAGAATTACAGACGCTGATCTCAGGCTTCCACAGACACTACCTGATGTAAGACGTAAGATTTACAGACGCTGAGCTGAGGCTTCCACAGACACAACCTGATGTAAGATGTAAGAATTACAGACGCTGAGCTGAGGCTTCCACAGACACAACCTGATGTAAGATGTAAGATTTACAGACGCTCAGCTGAGGCTTCCACAGACACAACCTGATGTAAGATGTAAGAATTACAGACACAGAGCTGAGGCTTCCACAGACACAACCTGATGTAAGATGAAAGATTTACAGACGCAGAGCTGAGGCTTCCACAGACACAACTTGATGTAAGATGTAAGATTTACAGACGCTGAGCTGAGGCTTCCACAGACACAACCTGATGTAAGATGTAAGAATTACAGACGCTGAGCTGAGGCTTCCACAGACACAACCTGATGTAAGATTTACAGACGCTGTTCATAGGCTTCCACAGACACAATCTGATGTAAGATGTAAGAATTACAGACGCTGATCTCAGGCTTCCACAGACACAACCTGATGTAAGATGTAAGATTTACAGACGCTGAGCAGAAGCTTCCACAGACACAACCTGATGTAAGATTTATAGACGCTGAGCTGAAGCTTCCACAGACACAACCTGATGTAAGACGTAAGAATTACAGACGCTGAGCTGAGGCTTCCACAGACACAACCTGATGTAAGATGTAAGAATTACAGACGCTAAGCTGAGGCTTCCAGAGACACAACCTGATGTAAGATGTAAGAATTACAGACGCTGATCTCAGGCCTCCACAGGCACAACCTGATGTAAGATGTAAGATTTACAGACGCTGAGCTGAGGCTTCCACAGACACAACCTGATGTAAGATTTTCAGACGCTGTTCTTAGGCTTCCACAGACTCAACCTGATGTAAGATGTAAGAATTACAGACGCTGATCTCAGGCTTCCACAGACACAACCTGATGTAAGATGTAAGATTTACAGACGCTGAGCTGAGGTTTCCACAGACACAACCTCATATAAGATGTAAGATTTACAGACGCTGAGCTGAGGCTTCCACAGACACAACCTGATGTAAGATGTAAGAATTACAGATGCAGAGCTGAGGCTTCCACAGACACAACCTGATGTAAGATGTAAGAATTAAAGATGCTGAGCTGAGGCGTCCACAGACACAACCTGATGTAAAATGTAAGATTTACAAATGCTGAGCTGAGGCTTCCACAGACACAACCTGATGTAAGATGTAAGAATTACAGATGCTGAGCTGAGGCTTCCACAGACACAACCTGATGTAAGATGTAAGATTTACAGATGCTGAGCTGAGGCTTCCACAGACACAACCTGATGTAAGATGTAAGAATTACAGACACTGATCTCAGGCCTCCACAGGCACAACCTGATGTAAGATGTAAGATTTACAGACGCTGAGCTGAGGCTTCCACAGACACAACCTGATGTAAGATTTACAGACGCTGAGCTGAAGCTTCCACAGACACAACCTGATGTAAGACGTAAGAATTACAGACGCTGAGCTGAGGCTTCCACAGACACAACCTGATGTAAAATGTAAGAATTACAGACGCAGAGATGAGGCTTCCACAGACACAACCTGATGTAAGATTTACAGACGCAGAGCTGAGGCTTCCACAGACACAACCTGATGTAAGATTTACAGACGCTGTTCTTAGGCTTCCACAGACACAACCTGATGTAAGATGTAAGAATTACAGACGCTGATCTCAGGCTTCCACAGACACTACCTGATGTATGACGTAAGATTTACAGACGCTGAGCTGAGGCTTCCACAGACACAACCTGATGTAAGATGTAAGAATTACAGACGCTGAGCTGAGGCTTCCACAGACACAACCTGATGTAAGATGTAAGAATTACAGACGCTAAGCTGAGGCTTCCAGAGACACAACCTGATGTAAGATGTAAGAATTACAGACGCTGATCTCAGGCCTCCACAGGCACAACCTGATGTAAGATGTAAGATTTACAGACGCTGAGCTGAGGCTTCCACAGACACAACCTGATGTAAGATTTTCAGACGCTGTTCTTAGGCTTCCACAGACTCAACCTGATGTAAGATGTAAGAATTACAGACGCTGATCTCAGGCTTCCACAGACACAACCTGATGTAAGATGTAAGATTTACAGACGCTGAGCTGAGGTTTCCACAGACACAACCTCATATAAGATGTAAGATTTACAGACGCTGAGCTGAGGCTTCCACAGACACAACCTGATGTAAGATGTAAGAATTACAGATGCAGAGCTGAGGCTTCCACAGACACAACCTGATGTAAGATGTAAGAATTAAAGATGCTGAGCTGAGGCGTCCACAGACACAACCTGATGTAAAATGTAAGATTTACAAATGCTGAGCTGAGGCTTCCACAGACACAACCTGATGTAAGATGTAAGAATTACAGATGCTGAGCTGAGGCTTCCACAGACACAACCTGATGTAAGATGTAAGATTTACAGATGCTGAGCTGAGGCTTCCACAGACACAACCTGATGTAAGATGTAAGAATTACAGACACTGATCTCAGGCCTCCACAGGCACAACCTGATGTAAGATGTAAGATTTACAGACGCTGAGCTGAGGCTTCCACAGACACAACCTGATGTAAGATTTACAGACGCTGAGCTGAAGCTTCCACAGACACAACCTGATGTAAGACGTAAGAATTACAGACGCTGAGCTGAGGCTTCCACAGACACAACCTGATGTAAAATGTAAGAATTACAGACGCAGAGATGAGGCTTCCACAGACACAACCTGATGTAAGATTTACAGACGCAGAGCTGAGGCTTCCACAGACACAACCTGATGTAAGATTTACAGACGCTGTTCTTAGGCTTCCACAGACACAACCTGATGTAAGATGTAAGAATTACAGACGCTGATCTCAGGCTTCCACAGACACTACCTGATGTAAGACGTAAGATTTACAGACGCTGAGCTGAGGCTTCCACAGACACAACCTGATGTAAGATGTAAGAATTACAGACGCTGAGCTGAGGCTTCCACAGACACAACCTGATGTAAGATGTAAGATTTACAGACGCTCAGCTGAGGCTTCCACAGACACAACCTGATGTAAGATGTAAGAATTACAGACACAGAGCTGAGGCTTCCACAGACACAACCTGATGTAAGATGAAAGATTTACAGACGCAGAGCTGAGGCTTCCACAGACACAACTTGATGTAAGATGTAAGATTTACAGACGCTGAGCTGAGGCTTCCACAGACACAACCTGATGTAAGATGTAAGAATTACAGACGCTGAGCTCAGGCTTCCACAGACACAACCTGATGTAAGATTTACAGACGCTGTTCATAGGCTTCCACAGACACAATCTGATGTAAGATGTAAGAATTACAGACGCTGAGCTGAAGCTTCCACAGACACAACCTGATGTAAGATTTATAGACGCTGAGCTGAAGCTTCCACAGACACAACCTGATGTAAGACGTAAGAATTACAGACGCTGAGCTGAGGCTTCCACAGACACAACCTGATGTAAGATGTAAGAATTACAGACGCTAAGCTGAGGCTTCCACAGACACAACCTGATGTAAGATGTAAGAATTACAGACGCTGATCTCAGGCCTCCAAAGGCACAACCTGATGTAAGATGTAAGATTTACAGACGCTGAGCTGAGGCTTCCACAGACACAACCTGATGTAAGATTTTCAGACGCTGTTCTTAGGCTTCCACAGACTCAACCTGATGTAAGATGTAAGAATTACAGACGCTGATCTCAGGCTTCCACAGACACAACCTGATGTAAGATGTAAGATTTACAGACGCTGAGCTGAGGTTTCCACAGACACAACCTCATATAAGATGTAAGATTTACAGACGCTGAGCTGAGGCTTCCACAGACACAACCTCATATAAGATGTAAGATTTACAAATGCTGAGCTGAGGCTTCCACAGACACAACCTGATTTAAGATGTCAGAATTACAGACGCAGAGCTGAGGCTTCCACAGACACAACCTGATGTAAGATGTAAGATTTACAGACGCAGAGCTGAGGCTTCCACAGACACAACCTGATGTAAGATGTAAGATTTACAGACGCTGAGCTGAGGCTTCCACAGACACAACCTGATGTAAGATGTAAGAATTACAGACGCTGAGCTGAGGCTTCCACAGACACAACCTGATGTAAGATTTACAGACGCTGTTCATAGGCTTCCACAGACACAATCTGATGTAAGATGTAAGAATTACAGACGCTGATCTCAGGCTTCCACAGACACAACCTGATGTAAGATGTAAGATTTACAGACGCTGAGCTGAAGCTTCCACAGACACAACCTGATGTAAGATTTATAGACGCTGAGCTGAAGCTTCCACAGACACAACCTGATGTAAGACGTAAGAATTACAGACGCTGAGCTGAGGCTTCCACAGACACAACCTGATGTAAGATGTAAGAATTACAGACGCTAAGCTGAGGCTTCCAGAGACACAACCTGATGTAAGATGTAAGAATTACAGACGCTGATCTCAGGCCTCCACAGGCACAACCTGATGTAAGATGTAAGATTTACAGACGCTGAGCTGAGGCTTCCACAGACACAACCTGATGTAAGATTTTCAGACGCTGTTCTTAGGCTTCCACAGACTCAACCTGATGTAAGATGTAAGATTTACAGACGCAGAGCTGAGGCTTCCACAGACACAACCTGATGTAAGATGTAAGAATTACAGACGCTGAGCTGAGGCTTCCACAGACACAACCTGATGTAAGATGTAAGATTTACAGACGCAGAGCTGAGGGTTCCACAGACACAACCTGATGTAAGATGTAAGATTTACAGACGCAGAGCTGAGGCTTCCACAGACACAACCTGATGTAAGATGTAAGAATTACAGACGCAGAGCTGAGTCTTCCACAGACACAACCTGATGTAAGATGTAAGATTTACAGACGCAGAGCTGAGGCTTCCACAGACACAACTTGATGTAAGATGTAAGAATTACAGACGCTGAGCTGAGGCTTCCACAGACACAACCTGATGTAAGATGTAAGAATTACAGATGCTGAGCTGAGGCATCCACAGACACAACCTGATGTAAGACGTAAGAATTACAGACGCTGAGCTGAGGCTTCCACAGACACAACCTGATGTAAAATGTAAGAATTACAGACGCAGAGATGAGGCTTCCACAGACACAACCTGATGTAAGATTTACAGACGCAGAGCTGAGGCTTCCACAGACACAACCTGATGTAAGATTTACAGACGCTGTTCTTAGGCTTCCACAGACACAACCTGATGTAAGATGTAAGAATTACAGACACTGATCTCAGGCCTCCACAGGCACAACCTGATGTAAGATGTAAGAATTAAAGATGCTGAGCTGAGGCGTCCACAGACACAACCTGATGTAAAATGTAAGATTTACAAATGCTGAGCTGAGGCTTCCACAGACACAACCTGATGTAAGATGTAAGAATTACAGATGCTGAGCTGAGGCTTCCACAGACACAACCTGATGTAAGATGTAAGATTTACAGATGCTGAGCTGAGGCTTCCACAGACACAACCTGATGTAAGATGTAAGAATTACAGACACTGATCTCAGGCCTCCACAGGCACAACCTGATGTAAGATGTAAGATTTACAGACGCTGAGCTGAGGCTTCCACAGACACAACCTGATGTAAGATTTACAGACGCTGAGCTGAAGCTTCCACAGACACAACCTGATGTAAGACGTAAGAATTACAGACGCTGAGCTGAGGCTTCCACAGACACAACCTGATGTAAAATGTAAGAATTACAGACGCAGAGATGAGGCTTCCACAGACACAACCTGATGTAAGATTTACAGACGCAGAGCTGAGGCTTCCACAGACACAACCTGATGTAAGATTTACAGACGCTGTTCTTAGGCTTCCACAGACACAACCTGATGTAAGATGTAAGAATTACAGACGCTGATCTCAGGCTTCCACAGACACTACCTGATGTAAGACGTAAGATTTACAGACGCTGAGCTGAGGCTTCCACAGACACAACCTGATGTAAGATGTAAGAATTACAGACGCTGAGCTGAGGCTTCCACAGACACAACCTGATGTAAGATGTAAGATTTACAGACGCTCAGCTGAGGCTTCCACAGACACAACCTGATGTAAGATGTAAGAATTACAGACACAGAGCTGAGGCTTCCACAGACACAACCTGATGTAAGATGAAAGATTTACAGACGCAGAGCTGAGGCTTCCACAGACACAACTTGATGTAAGATGTAAGATTTACAGACGCTGAGCTGAGGCTTCCACAGACACAACCTGATGTAAGATGTAAGAATTACAGACGCTGAGCTCAGGCTTCCACAGACACAACCTGATGTAAGATTTACAGACGCTGTTCATAGGCTTCCACAGACACAATCTGATGTAAGATGTAAGAATTACAGACGCTGAGCTGAAGCTTCCACAGACACAACCTGATGTAAGATTTATAGACGCTGAGCTGAAGCTTCCACAGACACAACCTGATGTAAGACGTAAGAATTACAGACGCTGAGCTGAGGCTTCCACAGACACAACCTGATGTAAGATGTAAGAATTACAGACGCTAAGCTGAGGCTTCCACAGACACAACCTGATGTAAGATGTAAGAATTACAGACGCTGATCTCAGGCCTCCAAAGGCACAACCTGATGTAAGATGTAAGATTTACAGACGCTGAGCTGAGGCTTCCACAGACACAACCTGATGTAAGATTTTCAGACGCTGTTCTTAGGCTTCCACAGACTCAACCTGATGTAAGATGTAAGAATTACAGACGCTGATCTCAGGCTTCCACAGACACAACCTGATGTAAGATGTAAGATTTACAGACGCTGAGCTGAGGTTTCCACAGACACAACCTCATATAAGATGTAAGATTTACAGACGCTGAGCTGAGGCTTCCACAGACACAACCTCATATAAGATGTAAGATTTACAAATGCTGAGCTGAGGCTTCCACAGACACAACCTGATTTAAGATGTCAGAATTACAGACGCAGAGCTGAGGCTTCCACAGACACAACCTGATGTAAGATGTAAGATTTACAGACGCAGAGCTGAGGCTTCCACAGACACAACCTGATGTAAGATGTAAGATTTACAGACGCTGAGCTGAGGCTTCCACAGACACAACCTGATGTAAGATGTAAGAATTACAGACGCTGAGCTGAGGCTTCCACAGACACAACCTGATGTAAGATTTACAGACGCTGTTCATAGGCTTCCACAGACACAATCTGATGTAAGATGTAAGAATTACAGACGCTGATCTCAGGCTTCCACAGACACAACCTGATGTAAGATGTAAGATTTACAGACGCTGAGCTGAAGCTTCCACAGACACAACCTGATGTAAGATTTATAGACGCTGAGCTGAAGCTTCCACAGACACAACCTGATGTAAGACGTAAGAATTACAGACGCTGAGCTGAGGCTTCCACAGACACAACCTGATGTAAGATGTAAGAATTACAGACGCTAAGCTGAGGCTTCCAGAGACACAACCTGATGTAAGATGTAAGAATTACAGACGCTGATCTCAGGCCTCCACAGGCACAACCTGATGTAAGATGTAAGATTTACAGACGCTGAGCTGAGGCTTCCACAGACACAACCTGATGTAAGATTTTCAGACGCTGTTCTTAGGCTTCCACAGACTCAACCTGATGTAAGATGTAAGATTTACAGACGCAGAGCTGAGGCTTCCACAGACACAACCTGATGTAAGATGTAAGAATTACAGACGCTGAGCTGAGGCTTCCACAGACACAACCTGATGTAAGATGTAAGATTTACAGACGCAGAGCTGAGGGTTCCACAGACACAACCTGATGTAAGATGTAAGATTTACAGACGCAGAGCTGAGGCTTCCACAGACACAACCTGATGTAAGATGTAAGAATTACAGACGCAGAGCTGAGTCTTCCACAGACACAACCTGATGTAAGATGTAAGATTTACAGACGCAGAGCTGAGGCTTCCACAGACACAACTTGATGTAAGATGTAAGAATTACAGACGCTGAGCTGAGGCTTCCACAGACACAACCTGATGTAAGATGTAAGAATTACAGATGCTGAGCTGAGGCATCCACAGACACAACCTGATGTAAGATGTAAGATTTACAGATGCTGAGCTGAGGCTTCCACAGACACAACCTGATGTAAGATGTAAGAATTACAGACACTGATCTCAGGCCTCCACAGGCACAACCTGATGTAAGATGTAAGATTTACAGACGCTGAGCTGAGGCTTCCACAGACACAACCTGATGTAAGATTTACAGACGCTGAGCTGAAGCTTCCACAGACACAACCTGATGTAAGACGTAAGAATTACAGACGCTGAGCTGAGGCTTCCACAGACACAACCTGATGTAAAATGTAAGAATTACAGACGCAGAGATGAGGCTTCCACAGACACAACCTGATGTAAGATTTACAGACGCAGAGCTGAGGCTTCCACAGACACAACCTGATGTAAGATTTACAGACGCTGTTCTTAGGCTTCCACAGACACAACCTGATGTAAGATGTAAGAATTACAGACGCTGATCTCAGGCTTCCACAGACACTACCTGATGTAAGACGTAAGATTTACAGACGCTGAGCTGAGGCTTCCACAGACACAACCTGATGTAAGATGTAAGAATTACAGACGCTGAGCTGAGGCTTCCACAGACACAACCTGATGTAAGATGTAAGATTTACAGACGCTCAGCTGAGGCTTCCACAGACACAACCTGATGTAAGATGTAAGAATTACAGACACAGAGCTGAGGCTTCCACAGACACAACTTGATGTAAGATGTAAGATTTACAGACGCTGAGCTGAGGCTTCCACAGACACAACCTGATGTAAGATGTAAGAATTACAGACGCTGAGCTCAGGCTTCCACAGACACAACCTGATGTAAGATGTAAGAATTACAGACGCTGAGCTGAGGCTTCCACAGACACAACCTGATGTAAGATTTACAGACGCTGTTCATAGGCTTCCACAGACACAATCTGATGTAAGATGTAAGAATTACAGACGCTGATCTCAGGCTTCCACAGACACAACCTGATGTAAGATGTAAGATTTACAGACGCTGAGCTGAAGCTTCCACAGACACAACCTGATGTAAGATTTATAGACGCTGAGCTGAAGCTTCCACAGACACAACCTGATGTAAGACGTAAGAATTACAGACGCTGAGCTGAGGCTTCCACAGACACAACCTGATGTAAGATGTAAGAATTACAGACGCTAAGCTGAGGCTTCCAGAGACACAACCTGATGTAAGATGTAAGAATTACAGACGCTGATCTCAGGCCTCCACAGGCACAACCTGATGTAAGATGTAAGATTTACAGACGCTGAGCTGAGGCTTCCACAGACACAACCTGATGTAAGATTTTCAGACGCTGTTCTTAGGCTTCCACAGACTCAACCTGATGTAAGATGTAAGAATTACAGACGCTGATCTCAGGCTTCCACAGACACAACCTGATGTAAGATGTAAGATTTACAGACGCTGAGCTGAGGTTTCCACAGACACAACCTCATATAAGATGTAAGATTTACAGACGCTGAGCTGAGGCTTCCACAGACACAACCTGATGTAAGATGTAAGAATTACAGATGCAAAGCTGAGGCTTCCACAGACACAACCTGATGTAAGATGTAAGAATTAAAGATGCTGAGCTGAGGCGTCCACAGACACAACCTGATGTAAAATGTAAGATTTACAAATGCTGAGCTGAGGCTTCCACAGACACAACCTGATGTAAGATGTAAGAATTACAGATGCTGAGCTGAGGCTTCCACAGACACAACCTGATGTAAGATGTAAGATTTACAGATGCTGAGCTGAGGCTTCCACAGACACAACCTGATGTAAGATGTAAGAATTACAGACACTGATCTCAGGCCTCCACAGGCACAACCTGATGTAAGATGTAAGATTTACAGACGCTGAGCTGAGGCTTCCACAGACACAACCTGATGTAAGATTTACAGACGCTGAGCTGAGGCTTCCACAGACACAACCTGATGTAAGACGTAAGAATTACAGACGCTGAGCTGAGGCTTCCACAGACACAACCTGATGTAAAATGTAAGAATTACAGACGCAGAGATGAGGCTTCCACAGACACAACCTGATGTAAGATTTACAGACGCAGAGCTGAGGCTTCCACAGACACAACCTGATGTAAGATTTACAGACGCTGTTCTTAGGCTTCCACAGACACAACCTGATGTAAGATGTAAGAATTACAGACGCTGATCTCAGGCTTCCACAGACACTACCTGATGTAAGACGTAAGATTTACAGACGCTGAGCTGAGGCTTCCACAGACACAACCTGATGTAAGATGTAAGAATTACAGACGCTGAGCTGAGGCTTCCACAGACACAACCTGATGTAAGATGTAAGAATTACAGACGCTAAGCTGAGGCTTCCAGAGACACAACCTGATGTAAGATGTAAGAATTACAGACGCTGATCTCAGGCCTCCACAGGCACAACCTGATGTAAGATGTAAGATTTACAGACGCTGAGCTGAGGCTTCCACAGACACAACCTGATGTAAGATTTTCAGACGCTGTTCTTAGGCTTCCACAGACTCAACCTGATGTAAGATGTAAGAATTACAGACGCTGATCTCAGGCTTCCACAGACACAACCTGATGTAAGATGTAAGATTTACAGACGCTGAGCTGAGGTTTCCACAGACACAACCTCATATAAGATGTAAGATTTACAGACGCTGAGCTGAGGCTTCCACAGACACAACCTGATGTAAGATGTAAGAATTACAGATGCAGAGCTGAGGCTTCCACAGACACAACCTGATGTAAGATGTAAGAATTAAAGATGCTGAGCTGAGGCGTCCACAGACACAACCTGATGTAAAATGTAAGATTTACAAATGCTGAGCTGAGGCTTCCACAGACACAACCTGATGTAAGATGTAAGAATTACAGATGCTGAGCTGAGGCTTCCACAGACACAACCTGATGTAAGATGTAAGATTTACAGATGCTGAGCTGAGGCTTCCACAGACACAACCTGATGTAAGATGTAAGAATTACAGACACTGATCTCAGGCCTCCACAGGCACAACCTGATGTAAGATGTAAGATTTACAGACGCTGAGCTGAGGCTTCCACAGACACAACCTGATGTAAGATTTACAGACGCTGAGCTGAAGCTTCCACAGACACAACCTGATGTAAGACGTAAGAATTACAGACGCTGAGCTGAGGCTTCCACAGACACAACCTGATGTAAAATGTAAGAATTACAGACGCAGAGATGAGGCTTCCACAGACACAACCTGATGTAAGATTTACAGACGCAGAGCTGAGGCTTCCACAGACACAACCTGATGTAAGATTTACAGACGCTGTTCTTAGGCTTCCACAGACACAACCTGATGTAAGATGTAAGAATTACAGACGCTGATCTCAGGCTTCCACAGACACTACCTGATGTAAGACGTAAGATTTACAGACGCTGAGCTGAGGCTTCCACAGACACAACCTGATGTAAGATGTAAGAATTACAGACGCTGAGCTGAGGCTTCCACAGACACAACCTGATGTAAGATGTAAGATTTACAGACGCTCAGCTGAGGCTTCCACAGACACAACCTGATGTAAGATGTAAGAATTACAGACACAGAGCTGAGGCTTCCACAGACACAACCTGATGTAAGATGAAAGATTTACAGACGCAGAGCTGAGGCTTCCACAGACACAACTTGATGTAAGATGTAAGATTTACAGACGCTGAGCTGAGGCTTCCACAGACACAACCTGATGTAAGATGTAAGAATTACAGACGCTGAGCTGAGGCTTCCACAGACACAACCTGATGTAAGATTTACAGACGCTGTTCATAGGCTTCCACAGACACAATCTGATGTAAGATGTAAGAATTACAGACGCTGAGCTGAAGCTTCCACAGACACAACCTGATGTAAGATTTATAGACGCTGAGCTGAAGCTTCCACAGACACAACCTGATGTAAGACGTAAGAATTACAGACGCTGAGCTGAGGCTTCCACAGACACAACCTGATGTAAGATGTAAGAATTACAGACGCTAAGCTGAGGCTTCCACAGACACAACCTGATGTAAGATGTAAGAATTACAGACGCTGATCTCAGGCCTCCACAGGCACAACCTGATGTAAGATGTAAGATTTACAGACGCTGAGCTGAGGCTTCCACAGACACAACCTGATGTAAGATTTTCAGACGCTGTTCTTAGGCTTCCACAGACTCAACCTGATGTAAGATGTAAGAATTACAGACGCTGATCTCAGGCTTCCACAGACACAACCTGATGTAAGATGTAAGATTTACAGACGCTGAGCTGAGGTTTCCACAGACACAACCTCATATAAGATGTAAGAATTACAGATGCAGAGCTGAGGCTTCCACAGACACAACCTGATGTAAGATGTAAGAATTAAAGATGCTGAGCTGAGGCGTCCACAGACACAACCTGATGTAAAATGTAAGATTTACAAATGCTGAGCTGAGGCTTCCACAGACACAACCTGATTTAAGATGTCAGAATTACAGACGCAGAGCTGAGGCTTCCACAGACACAACCTGATGTAAGATGTAAGATTTACAGACGCAGAGCTGAGGCTTCCACAGACACAACCTGATGTAAGATGTAAGATTTACAGACGCAGAGCTGAGGCTTCCACAGACACAACCTGATGTAAGATGTAAGAATTACAGATGCAGAGCTGAGGCTTCCACAGACACAACCTGATGTAAGATGTAAGAATTAAAGACGCTGAGCTGAGGCGTCCACAGACACAACCTGATGTAAAATGTAAGATTTACAAATGCTGAGCTGAGGCTTCCACAGACACAACCTGATTTAAGATGTCAGAATTACATACGCTGAGCTGAGGCGTCCACAGACACAACCTGATGTAAGATGTAAGATTTACAGACGCAGAGCTGAGGCTTCCACAGACACAACCTGATGTAAGATGTAAGATTTACAGACGCAGAGCTGAGGCTTCCTCCGACACAACTTGATGTAAGATGTAAGAATTACAGACACTGAGCTGAGGCTTCCTCAGACATAACCTGATGTAAAATGTAAGAATTACAGACGCTGAGCTGAGGCTTCCACAGACACAACCTGATGTAAGATGTAAGAATTACAGACGCAGAGCTGAGGCTTCCACAGACACAACCTGATGTAAGATGTAAGAATTACAGACGCTGAGCTGAGGCTTCCACAGACACAACCTGATGTAAGATGTAAGAATTACAGACGCAGAGCTGAGGCTTCCACAGACACAACCTGATGTAAGATGTAAGATTTACAGACGCAGAGCTGAGGCTTCCACAGACACAACCTTATGTAAGATGTAAGAATTACAGACGCAGAGCTGAGGCTTCCACAGACACAACTTGATGTAAGATGTAAGATTTACAGACGCTGAGCTGAGGCTTCCACAGACACAACCTGATGTAAGATGTAAGAATTACAGATGCTGAGCTGAGGCTTCCACAGACACAACCTGATGTAAGATGTAAGATTTACAGATGCTGAGCTGAGGCTTCCACAGACACAACCTGATGTAAGATGTAAGAATTACAGACACTGATCTCAGGCCTCCACAGGCACAACCTGATGTAATATGTAAGATTTACAGACGCTGAGCTGAGGCTCCCACAGACACAACCTGATATAAGATTTACAGACGCTGAGCTGAAGCTTCCACAGACACAACCTGATGTAAGATGTAAGAATTACAGACACAGAGCTGAGGCTTCCACAGACACAACTTGATGTAAGATGAAAGATTTACAGACGCAGAGCTGAGGCTTCCACAGACACAACCTGATGTAAGATTTACAGACGCTGTTCATAGGCTTCCACAGACACAACCTGATGTAAGATGTAAGATTTACAGACGCAGAGCTGAGGCTTCCACAGACACAACCTGATGTAAGATGTAAGAATTACAGACGCAGAGCTGAGTCTTCCACAGACACAACCTGATGTAAGATGTAAGATTTACAGACGCAGAGCTGAGGCTTCCACAGACACAACTTGATGTAAGATGTAAGATTTACAGACGCTGAGCTGAGGCTTCCACAGACACAACCTGATGTAAGATGTAAGATTTACAGATGCTGAGCTGAGGCTTCCACAGACACAACCTGATGTAAGATGTAAGATTTACAGATGCTGAGCTGAGGCTTCCACAGACACAACCTGATGTAAGATGTAAGAATTACAGACACTGATCTCAGGCCTCCACAGGCACAACCTGATGTAAGATGTAAGATTTACAGACGCTGAGCTGAGGCTTCCACAGACACAACCTGATGTAAGATTTACAGACGCTGAGCTGAAGCTTCCACAGACACAACCTGATGTAAGACGTAAGAATTACAGACGCTGAGCTGAGGCTTCCACAGACACAACCTGATGTAAAATGTAAGAATTACAGACGCAGAGATGAGGCTTCCACAGACACAACCTGATGTAAGATTTACAGACGCAGAGCTGAGGCTTCCACAGACACAACCTGATGTAAGATTTACAGACGCTGTTCTTAGGCTTCCACAGACACAACCTGATGTAAGATGTAAGAATTACAGATGCAGAGCTGAGGCTTCCACAGACACAACCTGATGTAAGATGTAAGAATTAAAGATGCTGAGCTGAGGCGTCCACAGACACAACCTGATGTAAAATGTAAGATTTACAAATGCTGAGCTGAGGCTTCCACAGACACAACCTGATGTAAGATGTAAGAATTACAGATGCTGAGCTGAGGCTTCCACAGACACAACCTGATGTAAGATGTAAGATTTACAGATGCTGAGCTGAGGCTTCCACAGACACAACCTGATGTAAGATGTAAGAATTACAGACACTGATCTCAGGCCTCCACAGGCACAACCTGATGTAAGATGTAAGATTTACAGACGCTGAGCTGAGGCTTCCACAGACACAACCTGATGTAAGATTTACAGACGCTGAGCTGAAGCTTCCACAGACACAACCTGATGTAAGACGTAAGAATTACAGACGCTGAGCTGAGGCTTCCACAGACACAACCTTATGTAAGATGTAAGAATTACAGACGCAGAGCTGAGGCTTCCACAGACACAACTTGATGTAAGATGTAAGATTTACAGACGCTGAGCTGAGGCTTCCACAGACACAACCTGATGTAAGATGTAAGAATTACAGATGCTGAGCTGAGGCTTCCACAGACACAACCTGATGTAAGATGTAAGATTTACAGATGCTGAGCTGAGGCTTCCACAGACACAACCTGATGTAAGATGTAAGAATTACAGACACTGATCTCAGGCCTCCACAGGCACAACCTGATGTAATATGTAAGATTTACAGACGCTGAGCTGAGGCTCCCACAGACACAACCTGATATAAGATTTACAGACGCTGAGCTGAAGCTTCCACAGACACAACCTGATGTAAGATGTAAGAATTACAGACACAGAGCTGAGGCTTCCACAGACACAACTTGATGTAAGATGAAAGATTTACAGACGCAGAGCTGAGGCTTCCACAGACACAACCTGATGTAAGATTTACAGACGCTGTTCATAGGCTTCCACAGACACAACCTGATGTAAGATGTAAGATTTACAGACGCAGAGCTGAGGCTTCCACAGACACAACCTGATGTAAGATGTAAGAATTACAGACGCAGAGCTGAGTCTTCCACAGACACAACCTGATGTAAGATGTAAGATTTACAGACGCAGAGCTGAGGCTTCCACAGACACAACTTGATGTAAGATGTAAGATTTACAGACGCTGAGCTGAGGCTTCCACAGACACAACCTGATGTAAGATGTAAGATTTACAGATGCTGAGCTGAGGCTTCCACAGACACAACCTGATGTAAGATGTAAGATTTACAGATGCTGAGCTGAGGCTTCCACAGACACAACCTGATGTAAGATGTAAGAATTACAGACACTGATCTCAGGCCTCCACAGGCACAACCTGATGTAAGATGTAAGATTTACAGACGCTGAGCTGAGGCTTCCACAGACACAACCTGATGTAAGATTTACAGACGCTGAGCTGAAGCTTCCACAGACACAACCTGATGTAAGACGTAAGAATTACAGACGCTGAGCTGAGGCTTCCACAGACACAACCTGATGTAAAATGTAAGAATTACAGACGCAGAGATGAGGCTTCCACAGACACAACCTGATGTAAGATTTACAGACGCTGAGCTGAGGCTTCCACAGACACAACCTGATGTAAGATTTACAGACGTTGTTCTTAGGCTTCCACAGACACAACCTGATGTAAGATGTAAGAATTACAGATGCAGAGCTGAGGCTTCCACAGACACAACCTGATGTAAGATGTAAGAATTACAGATGCAGAGCTGAGGCTTCCACAGACACAACCTGATGTAAAATGTAAGATTTACAAATGCTGAGCTGAGGCTTCCACAGACACAACCTGATGTAAGATGTAAGAATTACAGATGCTGAGCTGAGGCTTCCACAGACACAACCTGATGTAAGATGTAAGATTTACAGATGCTGAGCTGAGGCTTCCACAGACACAACCTGATGTAAGATGTAAGAATTACAGACACTGATCTCAGGCCTCCACAGGCACAACCTGATGTAAGATGTAAGATTTACAGACGCTGAGCTGAGGCTTCCACAGACACAACCTGATGTAAGATTTACAGACGCTGAGCTGAAGCTTCCACAGACACAACCTGATGTAAGACGTAAGAATTACAGACGCTGAGCTGAGGCTTCCACAGACACAACCTGATGTAAAATGTAAGAATTACAGACGCAGAGATGAGGCTTCCACAGACACAACCTGATGTAAGATTTACAGACGCAGAGCTGAGGCTTCCACAGACACAACCTGATGTAAGATTTACAGACGCTGTTCTTAGGCTTCCACAGACACAACCTGATGTAAGATGTAAGAATTACAGACGCTGATCTCAGGCTTCCACAGACACTACCTGATGTAAGACGTAAGATTTACAGACGCTGAGCTGAGGCTTCCACAGACACAACCTGATGTAAGATGTAAGAATTACAGACGCTGAGCTGAGGCTTCCACAGACACAACCTGATGTAAGATGTAAGATTTACAGACGCTCAGCTGAGGCTTCCACAGACACAACCTGATGTAAGATGTAAGAATTACAGACACAGAGCTGAGGCTTCCACAGACACAACCTGATGTAAGATGAAAGATTTACAGACGCAGAGCTGAGGCTTCCACAGACACAACTTGATGTAAGATGTAAGATTTACAGACGCTGAGCTGAGGCTTCCACAGACACAACCTGATGTAAGATGTAAGAATTACAGACGCTGAGCTGAGGCTTCCACAGACACAACCTGATGTAAGATTTACAGACGCTGTTCATAGGCTTCCACAGACACAATCTGATGTAAGATGTAAGAATTACAGACGCTGAGCTGAAGCTTCCACAGACACAACCTGATGTAAGATTTATAGACGCTGAGCTGAAGCTTCCACAGACACAACCTGATGTAAGACGTAAGAATTACAGACGCTGAGCTGAGGCTTCCACAGACACAACCTGATGTAAGATGTAAGAATTACAGACGCTAAGCTGAGGCTTCCACAGACACAACCTGATGTAAGATGTAAGAATTACAGACGCTGATCTCAGGCCTCCACAGGCACAACCTGATGTAAGATGTAAGATTTACAGACGCTGAGCTGAGGCTTCCACAGACACAACCTGATGTAAGATTTTCAGACGCTGTTCTTAGGCTTCCACAGACTCAACCTGATGTAAGATGTAAGAATTACAGACGCTGATCTCAGGCTTCCACAGACACAACCTGATGTAAGATGTAAGATTTACAGACGCTGAGCTGAGGTTTCCACAGACACAACCTCATATAAGATGTAAGAATTACAGATGCAGAGCTGAGGCTTCCACAGACACAACCTGATGTAAGATGTAAGAATTAAAGATGCTGAGCTGAGGCGTCCACAGACACAACCTGATGTAAAATGTAAGATTTACAAATGCTGAGCTGAGGCTTCCACAGACACAACCTGATTTAAGATGTCAGAATTACAGACGCAGAGCTGAGGCTTCCACAGACACAACCTGATGTAAGATGTAAGATTTACAGACGCAGAGCTGAGGCTTCCACAGACACAACCTGATGTAAGATGTAAGATTTACAGACGCAGAGCTGAGGCTTCCACAGACACAACCTGATGTAAGATGTAAGAATTACAGATGCAGAGCTGAGGCTTCCACAGACACAACCTGATGTAAGATGTAAGAATTAAAGACGCTGAGCTGAGGCGTCCACAGACACAACCTGATGTAAAATGTAAGATTTACAAATGCTGAGCTGAGGCTTCCACAGACACAACCTGATTTAAGATGTCAGAATTACATACGCTGAGCTGAGGCGTCCACAGACACAACCTGATGTAAGATGTAAGATTTACAGACGCAGAGCTGAGGCTTCCACAGACACAACCTGATGTAAGATGTAAGATTTACAGACGCAGAGCTGAGGCTTCCTCCGACACAACTTGATGTAAGATGTAAGAATTACAGACACTGAGCTGAGGCTTCCTCAGACATAACCTGATGTAAAATGTAAGAATTACAGACGCTGAGCTGAGGCTTCCACAGACACAACCTGATGTAAGATGTAAGAATTACAGACGCTGAGCTGAGGCTTCCACAGACACAACCTGATGTAAGATGTAAGAATTACAGACGCAGAGCTGAGGCTTCCACAGACACAACCTGATGTAAGATGTAAGATTTACAGACGCAGAGCTGAGGCTTCCACAGACACAACCTTATGTAAGATGTAAGAATTACAGACGCAGAGCTGAGGCTTCCACAGACACAACTTGATGTAAGATGTAAGATTTACAGACGCTGAGCTGAGGCTTCCACAGACACAACCTGATGTAAGATGTAAGAATTACAGATGCTGAGCTGAGGCTTCCACAGACACAACCTGATGTAAGATGTAAGATTTACAGATGCTGAGCTGAGGCTTCCACAGACACAACCTGATGTAAGATGTAAGAATTACAGACACTGATCTCAGGCCTCCACAGGCACAACCTGATGTAATATGTAAGATTTACAGACGCTGAGCTGAGGCTCCCACAGACACAACCTGATATAAGATTTACAGACGCTGAGCTGAAGCTTCCACAGACACAACCTGATGTAAGATGTAAGAATTACAGACACAGAGCTGAGGCTTCCACAGACACAACTTGATGTAAGATGAAAGATTTACAGACGCAGAGCTGAGGCTTCCACAGACACAACCTGATGTAAGATTTACAGACGCTGTTCATAGGCTTCCACAGACACAACCTGATGTAAGATGTAAGATTTACAGACGCAGAGCTGAGGCTTCCACAGACACAACCTGATGTAAGATGTAAGAATTACAGACGCAGAGCTGAGTCTTCCACAGACACAACCTGATGTAAGATGTAAGATTTACAGACGCAGAGCTGAGGCTTCCACAGACACAACTTGATGTAAGATGTAAGATTTACAGACGCTGAGCTGAGGCTTCCACAGACACAACCTGATGTAAGATGTAAGATTTACAGATGCTGAGCTGAGGCTTCCACAGACACAACCTGATGTAAGATGTAAGATTTACAGATGCTGAGCTGAGGCTTCCACAGACACAACCTGATGTAAGATGTAAGAATTACAGACACTGATCTCAGGCCTCCACAGGCACAACCTGATGTAAGATGTAAGATTTACAGACGCTGAGCTGAGGCTTCCACAGACACAACCTGATGTAAGATTTACAGACGCTGAGCTGAAGCTTCCACAGACACAACCTGATGTAAGACGTAAGAATTACAGACGCTGAGCTGAGGCTTCCACAGACACAACCTGATGTAAAATGTAAGAATTACAGACGCAGAGATGAGGCTTCCACAGACACAACCTGATGTAAGATTTACAGACGCAGAGCTGAGGCTTCCACAGACACAACCTGATGTAAGATTTACAGACGCTGTTCTTAGGCTTCCACAGACACAACCTGATGTAAGATGTAAGAATTACAGACGCTGATCTCAGGCTTCCACAGACACTACCTGATGTAAGACGTAAGATTTACAGACGCTGAGCTGAGGCTTCCACAGACACAACCTGATGTAAGATGTAAGAATTACAGACGCTGAGCTGAGGCTTCCACAGACACAACCTGATGTAAGATGTAAGATTTACAGACGCTGAGCTGAGGCTTCCACAGACACAACCTGATGTAAGATGAAAGATTTACAGACGCAGAGCTGAGGCTTCCACAGACACAACTTGATGTAAGATGTAAGATTTACAGACGCTGAGCTGAGGCTTCCACAGACACAACCTGATGTAAGATGTAAGAATTACAGACGCTGAGCTGAGGCTTCCACAGACACAACCTGATGTAAGATTTACAGACGCTGTTCATAGGCTTCCACAGACACAATCTGATGTAAGATGTAAGAATTACAGACGCTGATCTCAGGCTTCCACAGACACAACCTGATGTAAGATGTAAGATTTACAGACGCTGAGCTGAAGCTTCCACAGACACAACCTGATGTAAGATTTATAGACGCTGAGCTGAAGCTTCCACAGACACAACCTGATGTAAGACGTAAGAATTACAGACGCTGAGCTGAGGCTTCCACAGACACAACCTGATGTAAGATGTAAGAATTACAGACGCTAAGCTGAGGCTTCCAGAGACACAACCTGATGTAAGATGTAAGAATTACAGACGCTGATCTCAGGCCTCCACAGGCACAACCTGATGTAAGATGTAAGATTTACAGACGCTGAGCTGAGGCTTCCACAGACACAACCTGATGTAAGATTTTCAGACGCTGTTCTTAGGCTTCCACAGACTCAACCTGATGTAAGATGTAAGAATTACAGACGCTGATCTCAGGCTTCCACAGACACAACCTGATGTAAGATGTAAGATTTACAGACGCTGAGCTGAGGTTTCCACAGACACAACCTCATATAAGATGTAAGATTTACAGACGCTGAGCTGAGGCTTCCACAGACACAACCTGATGTAAGATGTAAGAATTACAGATGCCGAGCTGAGGCTTCCACAGACACAACCTGATGTAAGATGTAAGAATTAAAGATGCTGAGCTGAGGCGTCCACAGACACAACCTGATGTAAAATGTAAGATTTACAAATGCTGAGCTGAGGCTTCCACAGACACAACCTGATTTAAGATGTCAGAATTACAGACGCAGAGCTGAGGCTTCCACAGACACAACCTGATGTAAGATGTAAGATTTACAGACGCAGAGCTGAGGCTTCCACAGACACAACCTGATGTAAGATGTAAGATTTACAGACGCAGAGCTGAGGCTTCCACAGACACAACCTGATGTAAGATGTAAGAATTACAGACGCTGAGCTGAGGCTTCCACAGACACAACCTGATGTAAGATGTAAGAATTAAAGACGCTGAGCTGAGGCGTCCACAGACACAACCTGATGTAAAATGTAAGATTTACAAATGCTGAGCTGAGGCTTCCACAGACACAACCTGATTTAAGATGTCAGAATTACATACGCTGAGCTGAGGCGTCCACACACACAACCTGATGTAAGATGTAAGATTTACAGACGCAGAGCTGAGGCTTCCACAGACACAACCTGATGTAAGATGTAAGATTTACAGACGCAGAGCTGAGGCTTCCTCCGACACAACTTGATGTAAGATGTAAGAATTACAGACACTGAGCTGAGGCTTCCTCAGACATAACCTGATGTAAAATGTAAGAATTACAGACGCTGAGCTGAGGCTTCCACAGACACAACCTGATGTAAGATGTAAGAATTACAGACGCTGAGCTGAGGCTTCCACAGACACAACCTGATGTAAGATGTAAGAATTACAGACGCAGAGCTGAGGCTTCCACAGACACAACCTGATGTAAGATGTAAGATTTACAGACGCAGAGCTGAGGCTTCCACAGACACAACCTTATGTAAGATGTAAGAATTACAGACGCAGAGCTGAGGCTTCCACAGACACAACTTGATGTAAGATGTAAGATTTACAGACGCTGAGCTGAGGCTTCCACAGACACAACCTGATGTAAGATGTAAGAATTACAGATGCTGAGCTGAGGCTTCCACAGACACAACCTGATGTAAGATGTAAGATTTACAGATGCTGAGCTGAGGCTTCCACAGACACAACCTGATGTAAGATGTAAGAATTACAGACGCTGAGCTGAGGCTTCCACAGACACAACCTGATGTAAGATTTACAGACGCTGTTCATAGGCTTCCACAGACACAATCTGATGTAAGATGTAAGAATTACAGACGCTGATCTCAGGCTTCCACAGACACAACCTGATGTAAGATGTAAGATTTACAGACGCTGAGCTGAAGCTTCCACAGACACAACCTGATGTAAGATTTATAGACGCTGAGCTGAAGCTTCCACAGACACAACCTGATGTAAGACGTAAGAATTACAGACGCTGAGCTGAGGCTTCCACAGACACAACCTGATGTAAGACGTAAGAATTACAGACACTGAGCTGAGGCTTCCACAGACACAACCTGATGTAAGATGTAAGAATTACAGACGCTAAGCTGAGGCTTCCAGAGACACAACCTGATGTAAGATGTAAGAATTACAGACGCTGATCTCAGGCCTCCACAGGCACAACCTGATGTAAGATGTAAGATTTACAGACGCTGAGCTGAGGCTTCCACAGACACAACCTGATGTAAGATTTTCAGACGCTGTTCTTAGGCTTCCACAGACTCAACCTGATGTAAGATGTAAGAATTACAGACGCTGATCTCAGGCTTCCACAGACACAACCTGATGTAAGATGTAAGATTTACAGACGCTGAGCTGAGGTTTCCACAGACACAACCTCATATAAGATGTAAGATTTACAGACGCTGAGCTGAGGCTTCCACAGACACAACCTGATGTAAGATGTAAGAATTACAGATGCAGAGCTGAGGCTTCCACAGACACAACCTGATGTAAAATGTAAGATTTACAGATGCTGAGCTGAGGCTTCCACAGACACAACCTGATTTAAGATGTCAGAATTACAGACGCAGAGCTGAGGCTTCCACAGACACAACCTGATGTAAGATGTAAGATTTACAGACGCAGAGCTGAGGCTTCCACAGACACAACCTGATGTAAGATGTAAGATTTACAGACGCAGAGCTGAGGCTTCCACAGACACAACCTGATGTAAGATGTAAGAATTACAGACGCTGAGCTGAGGCTTCCACAGACACAACCTGATGTAAGATGTAAGAATTAAAGACGCTGAGCTGAGACGTCCACAGACACAACCTGATGTAAAATGTAAGATTTACAAATGCTGAGCTGAGGCTTCCACAGACACAACCTGATTTAAGATGTCAGAATTACATACGCTGAGCTGAGGCGTCCACAGACACAACCTGATGTAAGATGTAAGATTTACAGACGCAGAGCTGAGGCTTCCACAGACACAACCTGATGTAAGATGTAAGATTTACAGACGCAGAGCTGAGGCTTCCTCCGACACAACTTGATGTAAGATGTAAGAATTACAGACACTGAGCTGAGGCTTCCTCAGACATAACCTGATGTAAAATGTAAAAATTACAGACGCTGAGCTGAGGCTTCCACAGACACAACCTGATGTAAGATGTAAGAATTACAGACGCTGAGCTGAGGCTTCCACAGACACAACCTGATGTAAGATGTAAGAATTACAGACGCAGAGCTGAGGCTTCCACAGACACAACCTGATGTAAGATGTAAGATTTACAGACGCAGAGCTGAGGCTTCCACAGACACAACCTTATGTAAGATGTAAGAATTACAGACGCAGAGCTGAGGCTTCCACAGACACAACTTGATGTAAGATGTAAGAATTACAGACGCTGAGCTGAGGCTTCCACAGACACAACCTGATGTAAGATGTAAGAATTACAGATGCTGAGCTGAGGCTTCCACAGACACAACCTGATGTAAGATGTAAGATTTACAGATGCTGAGCTGAGGCTTCCACAGACACAACCTGATGTAAGATGTAAGAATTACAGACGCTGAGCTGAGGCTTCCACAGACACAACCTGATGTAAGATTTACAGACGCTGTTCATAGACTTCCACAGACACAATCTGATGTAAGATGTAAGAATTACAGACGCTGATCTCAGGCTTCCACAGACACAACCTGATGTAAGATGTAAGATTTACAGACGCTGAGCTGAAGCTTCCACAGACACAACCTGATGTAAGATTTATAGACGCTGAGCTGAAGCTTCCACAGACACAACCTGATGTAAGACGTAAGAATTACAGACGCTGAGCTGAGGCTTCCACAGACACAACCTGATGTAAGATGTAAGAATTACAGACGCTAAGCTGAGGCTTCCAGAGACACAACCTGATGTAAGATGTAAGAATTACAGACGCTGATCTCAGGCCTCCACAGCACAACCTGATGTAAGATGTAAGATTTACAGACGCTGAGCTGAGGCTTCCACAGACACAACCTGATGTAAGATTTTCAGACGCTGTTCTTAGGCTTCCACAGACTCAACCTGATGTAAGATGTAAGAATTACAGACGCTGATCTCAGGCTTCCACAGACACAACCTGATGTAAGATGTAAGATTTAGAGACGCTGAGCTGAGGTTTCCACAGACACAACCTCATATAAGATGTAAGATTTACAGACGCTGAGCTGAGGCTTCCACAGACACAACCTGATGTAAGATGTAAGAATTACAGATGCAGAGCTGAGGCTTCCACAGACACAACCTGATGTAAGATGTAAGAATTAAAGATGCTGAGCTGAGGCGTCCACAGACACAACCTGATGTAAAATGTAAGATTTACAAAAGCTGAGCTGCGGCTTCCACAGACACAACCTGATTTAAGATGTCAGAATTACAGACGCAGAGCTGAGGCTTCCACAGACACAACCTGATGTAAGATGTAAGATTTACAGACGCAGAGCTGAGGCTTCCACAGACACAACCTGATGTAAGATGTAAGATTTACAGACAAAGAGCTGAGGCTTCCACAGACACAACCTGATGTAAGATGTAAGAATTACAGATGCAGAGCTGAGGCTTCCACAGACACAACCTGATGTAAGATGTAAGAATTAAAGACGCTGAGCTGAGGCGTCCACAGACACAACCTGATGTAAAATGTAAGATTTACAAATGCTGAGCTGAGGCTTCCACAGACACAACCTGATTTAAGATGTCAGAATTACATACGCTGAGCTGAGGCGTCCACAGACACAACCTGATGTAAGATGTAAGATTTACAGACGCAGAGCTGAGGCTTCCACAGACACAACCTGATGTAAGATGTAAGATTTACAGACGCAGAGCTGAGGCTTCCTCCGACACAACTTGATGTAAGATGTAAGAATTACAGACACTGAGCTGAGGCTTCCTCAGACATAACCTGATGTAAAATGTAAGAATTACAGACGCTGAGCTGAGGCTTCCACAGACACAACCTGATGTAAGATGTAAGAATTACAGACGCTGAGCTGAGGCTTCCACAGACACAACCTGATGTAAGATGTAAGAATTACAGACGCAGAGCTGAGGCTTCCACAGACACAACCTGATGTAAGATGTAAGATTTACAGACGCAGAGCTGAGGCTTCCACAGACACAACCTTATGTAAGATGTAAGAATTACAGACGCAGAGCTGAGGCTTCCACAGACACAACTTGATGTAAGATGTAAGATTTGCAGACGCTGAGCTGAGGCTTCCACAGACACAACCTGATGTAAGATGTAAGAATTAAAGACGCTGAGCTGAGGCGTCCACAGACACAACCTGATGTAAAATGTAAGATTTACAAATGCTGAGCTGAGGCTTCCACAGACACAACCTGATTTAAGATGTCAGAATTACATACGCTGAGCTGAGGCGTCCACAGACACAACCTGATGTAAGATGTAAGATTTACAGACGCAGAGCTGAGGCTTCCACGGACACAACCTGATGTAAGATGTAAGATTTACAGACGCAGAGCTGAGGCTTCCTCCGACACAACTTGATGTAAGATGTAAGAATTACAGACACTGAGCTGAGGCTTCCTCAGACATAACCTGATGTAAAATGTAAGAATTACAGACGCTGAGCTGAGGCTTCCACAGACACAACCTGATGTAAGATGTAAAAATTACAGACGCTGAGCTGAGGCTTCCACAGACACAACCTGATGTAAGATGTAAGAATTACAGACGCAGAGCTGAGGCTTCCACAGACACAACCTGATGTAAGATGTAAGATTTACAGACGCAGAGCTGAGGCTTCCACAGACACAACCTTATGTAAGATGTAAGAATTACAGACGCAGAGCTGAGGCTTCCACAGACACAACTTGATGTAAGATGTAAGATTTGCAGACGCTGAGCTGAGGCTTCCACAGACACAACCTGATGTAAGATGTAAGAATTACAGATGCTGAGCTGAGGCTTCCACAGACACAACCTGATGTAAGATGTAAGATTTACAGATGCTGAGCTGAGGCTTCCACAGACACAACCTGATGTAAGGTGTAAGAATTACAGACACTGATCTCAGTCCTCCACAGGCACAACCTGATGTAATATGTAAGATTTACAGACGCTGAGCTGAGGCTCCCACAGACACAACCTGATGTAAGATTTACAGACGCTGAGCTGTAGCTTCCACAGACACAACCTGATGTAAGATGTAAGAATTACAGACGCTGAGCTGAGGCTTCCACAGACACAACCTGATGTAAGATGTAAGAATTACAGACGCTGATCTCAGGCCTCCACAGGCACAACCTGATGAAAGATGTAAGATTTACAGACGCTGAGCTGAGGCTTCCACAGACACAACCTGATGTAAGATTTACAGACGCTGTTCTTAGGCTTCCACAGACACAACCTGATGTAAGATGTAAGAATTACAGACGCTGATGTCAGGCTTCCACAGACACAACCTGATGTAAGATTTAAGATTTACAGACGCTGAGCTGAGGTTTCCACAGACACAACCTGATATAAGATGTAAGATTTACAGACGCTGAGCTGAGGCTTCCACAGACACAACCTGATGTAAGATGTAAGTTATACAGATGCAGAGCTGAGGCTTACACAGACACAACCTGATGTAAGATGTAAGTATTACAGACGCTGATGTCAGGCTTCCACAGACACAACCTGATGTAAGATGTAAGGTTTACAGACGCTGAGCTGAGGCTTCCACAGACACAACCTGATGTAAAATGTAAGAATTACAGACACAGAGCTGAGGCTTCCACAGACACAACCTGATGTAAGATGTCAGAATTACAGACGCAGAGCTGAGGCTTCCACAGACACAACCTGATGTAAGATGAAAGATTTACAGACGCAGAGCTGAGGCTTCCACAGACACAACTTGATGTAAGATGTAAGATTTACAGACGCTGAGCTGAGGCTTCCACAGACACAACCTGATGTAAGATGTAAGAATTACAGACGCTGAGCTGAGGCTTCCACAGGCACAACCTGATGAAAGATGTAAGATTTACAGACGCTGATCTCAGGCCTCCACAGGCACAACCTGATGAAAGATGTAAGATTTACAGACGCTGAGCTGAGGCTTCCACAGACACAACCTGATGTAAGACGTAAGAATTACAGACGCTGAGCTGAGGCTTTCACAGACACAACCTGATGTAAGATTTACAGACGCTGTTCTTAGGCTTCCACAGACACAACCTGATGTAAGATGTAAGAATTACAGACGCTGATCTCAGTCTTCCACAGACACAACCTGATGTAAGATGTAAGAATTACAGATGCAGAGCTGAGGCTTCCACAGACACAACCTGATGTAAGATGTAAGATTTACAGACGCTGAGCTGAGGCTTCCACAGACACAACCTGATGTAAAATGTAAGATTTACAGATGCTGAGCTGAGGCTTCCACAGACACAACCTGATTTAAGATGTAAGAATTACAGACGCAGAGATGAGGCTTCCACAGACACAACCTGATGTAAGATGTAAGAATTACAGATGCAGAGCTGAGGCTTCCACAGACACAACCTGATGTAAGATGTAAGTATTACAGACGCTGATCTAAGGCTTCCACAGACACAGACTTGATGTAAGATGTAAGATTTACAGACGCAGAGCTGAGGGTTCCACAGACACAACCTGATGTAAGATGTAAGATTTACAGATGCAGAGCTGAGGCTTCCACAGACACAACCTGATGTAAGATGTAAGAATTACATACGCTGAGCTGAGGCTTCCACAGACACAACCTGATGTAATATGTAAGAATTACAGACGCAGAGCTGAGGCTTCCACAGACACAATCTGATGTAAGATGTAAGAATTACACACGCTGAGCTGAGGCTTCCACAGTCACAACCTGATGTAAGATGAAAAAAATTACAGACGCTGATCTCAGGCTTCCACAGACACAACCTGATGTAAGATGTAAGAATTACAGATGCTGAGGTGAGGCTTCCACGGACACAACTTGATGTAAGTTGTAAGATTTACAGACGCTGAGCTGAGGCTTCCACAGACACAACCTGATGTAAGATTTACAGACGCTGAGCTGAAGCTTCCACAGACACAACCTGATGTAAGATGTAAGAATTACATATGCTGAGCTGAGGCTTCCACAGACACAACCTGATGTAAGATGTAAGAATTACAGACGCTGATCTCAGGCCTCCACAGGCACAACCTGATGAAAGATGTAAGATTTACAGACGCTGAGCTGAGGCTTCCACAGACACAACCTGATGTAAGATTTACAGACGCTGTTCTTAGGCTTCCACAGACACAACCTGATGTAAGATGTAAGAATTACAGACGCTGATCTCAGGCTTCCACAGACACAACCTGATGTAAGATTTAAGATTTACAGACGCTGATCTCAGGCCTCCACAGGCACAACCTGATGAAAGATGTAAGATTTACAGACGCTGAGCTGAGGCTTCCACAGACACAACCTGATGTAAGATTTACAGACGCTGTTCTTAGGCTTCCACAGACACAACCTGATGTAAGATGTAAGAATTACAGACGCTGATCTCAGGCTTCCACAGACACAACCTGATGTAAGATGTTAGAATTACAGATGCAGAGCTGAGGCTTCCACAGACACAACCTGATGTAAGATGTAAGATTTACAGACGCTGAGCTGAGGCTTCCACAGACACAACCTGATGTAAAATGTAAGATTTACAGATGCTGAGCTGAGGCTTCCACAGACACAACCTGATTTAAGATGTAAGAATTACAGACGCAGAGATGAGGCTTCCACAGACACAACCTGATGTAAGATGTAAGAATTACAGATGCAGAGCTGAGGCTTCCACAGACACAACCTGATGTAAGATGTAAGTATTACAGACGCTGATCTAAGGCTTCCACAGACACAGACTTGATGTAAGATGTAAGATTTACAGACGCAGAGCTGAGGGTTCCACAGACACAACCTGATGTAAGATGTAAGATTTACAGATGCAGAGCTGAGGCTTCCACAGACACAACCTGATGTAAGATGTAAGAATTACAGACGCAGAGCTGAGGCTTCCACAGACACAACCTTATGTAAGATGTAAGAATTACAGACGCAGAGCTGAGGCTTCCACAGACACAACTTGATGTAAGATGTAAGATTTACAGACGCTGAGCTGAGGCTTCCACAGACACAACCTGATGTAAGATGTAAGAATTACAGATGCTGAGCTGAGGCTTCCACAGACACAACCTGATGTAAAATGTAAGATTTACAGATGCTGAGCTGAGGCTTCCACAGACACAACCTGATGTAAGATGTAAGAATTACAGACGCTGAGCTGAGGCTTCCACAGACACAACCTGATGTAAGATTTACAGACGCTGTTCATAGGCTTCCACAGACACAATCTGATGTAAGATGTAAGAATTACAGACGCTGATCTCAGGCTTCCACAGACACAACCTGATGTAAGATGTAAGATTTACAGACGCTGAGCTGAAGCTTCCACAGACACAACCTGATGTAAGATTTATAGACGCTGAGCTGAAGCTTCCACAGACACAACCTGATGTAAGACGTAAGAATTACAGACGCTGAGCTGAGGCTTCCACAGACACAACCTGATGTAAGATGTAAGAATTACAGACGCTAAGCTGAGGCTTCCAGAGACACAACCTGATGTAAGATGTAAGAATTACAGACGCTGATCTCAGGCCTCCACAGGCACAACCTGATGTAAGATGTAAGATTTACAGACGCTGAGCTGAGGCTTCCACAGACACAACCTGATGTAAGATTTTCAGACGCTGTTCTTAGGCTTCCACAGACTCAACCTGATGTAAGATGTAAGAATTACAGACGCTGATCTCAGGCTTCCACAGACACAACCTGATGTAAGATGTAAGATTTACAGACGCTGAGCTGAGGTTTCCACAGACACAACCTCATATAAGATGTAAGATTTACAGACGCTGAGCTGAGGCTTCCACAGACACAACCTGATGTAAGATGTAAGAATTACAGATGCAGAGCTGAGGCTTCCACAGACACAACCTGATGTAAGATGTAAGAATTAAAGATGCTGAGCTGAGGCGTCCACAGACACAACCTGATGTAAAATGTAAGATTTACAAATGCTGAGCTGAGGCTTCCACAGACACAACCTGATTTAAGATGTCAGAATTACAGACGCAGAGCTGAGGCTTCCACAGACACAACCTGATGTAAGATGTAAGATTTACAGACGCAGAGCTGAGGCTTCCACAGACACAACCTGATGTAAGATGTAAGATTTACAGACGCAGAGCTGAGGCTTCCACAGACACAACCTGATGTAAGATGTAAGAATTACAGATGCAGAGCTGAGGCTTCCACAGACACAACCTGATGTAAGATGTAAGAATTAAAGACGCTGAGCTGAGGCGTCCACAGACACAACCTGATGTAAAATGTAAGATTTACAAATGCTGAGCTGAGGCTTCCACAGACACAACCTGATTTAAGATGTCAGAATTACATACGCTGAGCTGAGGCGTCCACAGACACAACCTGATGTAAGATGTAAGATTTACAGACGCAGAGCTGAGGCTTCCACAGACACAACCTGATGTAAGATGTAAGATTTACAGACGCAGAGCTGAGGCTTCCTCCGACACAACTTGATGTAAGACGTAAGAATTACAGACACTGAGCTGAGGCTTCCTCAGACATAACCTGATTTAAGATGTCAGAATTACAGACGCTGAGCTGAGGCTTCCACAGACACAACCTGATGTAAGATGTAAGAATTACAGACGCTGAGCTGAGGCTTCCACAGACACAACCTGATGTAAGATGTAAGATTTACAGACGCAGAGCTGAGGCTTCCACAGACACAACCTGATGTAAGACGTAAGATTTACAAATGCTGAGCTGAGGCTTCCACAGACACAACCTGATTTAAGATGTCAGAATTACAGACGCTGAGCTGAGGCTTCCACAGACACAACCTGATGTAAGATGTAAGAATTACAGACGCTGAGCTGAGGCTTCCACAGACACAACCTGATGTAAGATGTAAGATTTACAGACGCAGAGCTGAGGCTTCCACAGACACAACCTTATGTAAGATGTAAGAATTACAGACGCAGAGCTGAGGCTTCCACAGACACAACTTGATGTAAGATGTAAGATTTGCAGACGCTGAGCTGAGGCTTCCACAGACACAACCTGATGTAAGATGTAAGAATTAAAGACGCTGAGCTGAGGCGTCCACAGACACAACCTGATGTAAAATGTAAGATTTACAAATGCTGAGCTGAGGCTTCCACAGACACAACCTGATTTAAGATGTCAGAATTACATACGCTGAGCTGAGGCGTCCACAGACACAACCTGATGTAAGATGTAAGATTTACAGACGCAGAGCTGAGGCTTCCACAGACACAACCTGATGTAAGATGTAAGATTTACAGACGCAGAGCTGAGGCTTCCTCCGACACAACTTGATGTAAGATGTAAGAATTACAGACACTGAGCTGAGGCTTCCTCAGACATAACCTGATGTAAAATGTAAGAATTACAGACGCTGAGCTGAGGCTTCCACAGACACAACCTGATGTAAGATGTAAGAATTACAGACGCTGAGCTGAGGCTTCCACAAACACAACCTGATGTAAGATGTAAGAATTACAGACGCAGAGCTGAGGCTTCCACAGACACAACCTGATGTAAGATGTAAGATTTACAGACGCAGAGCTGAGGCTTCCACAGACACAACTTGATGTAAGATGTAAGATTTGCAGACGCTGAGCTGAGGCTTCCACAGACACAACCTGATGTAAGATGTAAGAATTACAGATGCTGAGCTGAGGCTTCCACAGACACAACCTGATGTAAGATGTAAGATTTACAGATGCTGAGCTGAGGCTTCCACAGACACAACCTGATGTAAGGTGTAAGAATTACAGACACTGATCTCAGTCCTCCACAGGCACAACCTGATGTAATATGTAAGATTTACAGACGCTGAGCTGAGGCTCCCACAGACACAACCTGATGTAAGATTTACAGACGCTGAGCTGAAGCTTCCACAGACACAACCTGATGTAAGATGTAAGAATTACAGACGCTGAGCTGAGGCTTCCACAGGCACAACCTGATGAAAGATGTAAGATTTACAGACGCTGAGCTGAGGCTTCCACAGACACAACCTGATGTAATATTTACAGACGCTGTTCTTAGGCTTCCACAGACATAACCTGATGTAAGATGTAAGAATTACAGACGCTGATGTCAGGCTTCCACAGACACAACCTGATGTAAGATTTAAGATTTACAGACGCTGAGCTGAGGTTTCCACAGACACAACCTGATATAAGATGTAAGATTTACAGACGCTGAGCTGAGGCTTCCACAGACACAACCTGATGTAAGATGTAAGTTATACAGATGCAGAGCTGAGGCTTACACAGACACAACCTGATGTAAGATGTAAGTATTACAGACGCTGATGTCAGGCTTCCACAGACACAACCTGATGTAAGATGTAAGGTTTACAGACGCTGAGCTGAGGCTTCCACAGACACAACCTGATGTAAAATGTAAGAATTACAGACACAGAGCTGAGGCTTCCACAGACACAACCTGATGTAAGATGAAAGATTTACAGACGCAGAGCTGAGGCTTCCACAGACACAACTTGATGTAAGATGTAAGATTTACAGACGCTGAGCTGAGGCTTCCACAGACACAACCTGATGTAAGATGTAAGAATTACAGACGCTGAGCTGAGGCTTCCACAGGCACAACCTGATGAAAGATGTAAGATTTACAGACGCTGATCTCAGGCCTCCACAGGCACAACCTGATGAAAGATGTAAGATTTACAGACGCTGAGCTGAGGCTTCCACAGACACAACCTGATGTAAGACGTAAGAATTACAGACGCTGAGCTGAGGCTTCCACAGACACAACCTGATGTAAGATTTACAGACGCTGTTCTTAGGCTTCCACAGACACAACCTGATGTAAGATGTAAGAATTACAGACGCTGATCTCAGTCTTCCACAGACACAACCTGATGTAAGATGTAAGATTTACAGACGCTGAGCTGAGGCTTCCACAGACACAACCTGATGTAAAATGTGAGATTTACAGATGCTGAGCTGAGGCTTCCACAGACACAACCTGATTTAAGATGTAAGAATTACAGACGCAGAGCTGAGGCTTCCACAGACACAACCTGATGTAAGATGTAAGAATTACAGATGCAGAGCTGAGGCTTCCACAGACACAACCTGATGTAAGATGTAAGTATTACAGACGCTGATCTCAGGCTTCCACAGACACAGACTTGATGTAAGATGTAAGATTTACAGACGCAGAGCTGAGGGTTCCACAGACACAACCTGATGTAAGATGTAAGATTTACAGATGCAGAGCTGAGGCTTCCACAGACACAACCTGATGTAAGATGTAAGAATTACATACGCTGAGCTGAGGCTTCCACAGACACAACCTGATGTAATATGTAAGAATTACAGACGCAGAGCTGAGGCTTCCACAGACACAATCTGATGTAAGATGTAAGAATTACACACGCTGAGCTGAGGCTTCCACAGTCACAACCTGATGTAAGATGAAAAAAATTACAGACGCTGATCTCAGGCTTCCACAGACACAACCTGATGTAAGATGTAAGAATTACAGATGCTGAGGTGAGGCTTCCACGGACACAACTTGATGTAAGTTGTAAGATTTACAGACGCTGAGCTGAGGCTTCCACAGACACAACCTGATGTAAGATTTACAGACGCTGAGCTGAAGCTTCCACAGACACAACCTGATGTAAGATGTAAGAATTACAGATGCTGAGCTGAGGCTTCCACAGACACAACCTGATGTAAGATGTAAGAATTACAGACGCTGATCTCAGGCCTCCACAGGCACAACCTGATGAAAGATGTAAGATTTACAGACGCTGAGCTGAGGCTTCCACAGACACAACCTGATGTAAGATGTAAGAATTACAGACGCGGACTTCCGGTTATGGCGAGGGACTAGGGAGTCGCACATCTCAAGCTCTGCAGCTACCGAGTAAATTAATCCTACAATACTAATCCGAATCTTGTCTAAAGTCACGCAATACGTGTATAAGAGTACCCAGAACTAAAATGTCAGGGAAAAACCCGAAAGAAAAGGCAAAGAGAGAAAAAGAGAAGGAGAAAAGGAAATCGCGAAACGAGGAAGAGGCCGAGAAGGTTAGCGACGCCATGCAGGTTGAAAATATGGCTAACGAAGGAGACGACGAAGATGACGAAATGTTAGACACAGATAAGAATAGCAACCTAGATATCATGAAAGCCATACAGTCTTTGAAAAGTGGACTTTACAAGAAAATAGATGGAGTGCAAGCGACAATTGCGGATGTAAAGAAACAAATACAGGAATGCACGGGCCGCATGGAACAGGCCGAGCAACGGATTTCTGACGTGGAGGACGACGTTAAGAAGCTAACATCCCGAGTTAGCAGGCTGGAAAGCACCGTCAAAAGCCTTACTGACAAAGTGGAGGACTTGGAATGCAGGAGTCGGCGAAATAACGTAAGGTTGGTGGGCCTACCGGAGAAAGAAGAGGGCCAGGATGCACCTGCATTTCTGGAGAAGTGGTTGCCGGAGGCTCTGAACATGGATCCGCGGGAGGGCTTGGTGGTGGAGCGGGCTCATAGAATCGGCGCTCCGGTAGACTCTCGCACGGGTCGTCCAAGGACATTGATCATGAGGTTCCTGAACTTTAAGGACAGGGAGCGAGTACTAAAGGCAGCCAAAACCAAGGGACAGGTCCTTTACAAGAACACGCCGGTCCGTTTTCACATCGACCTCTCTGCTGGGGTGCACAAGATGCAGCGCGACTATGACCAGGTCCGGAAGAAGCTGAGAGACCGGGGGATCCACAAGCACAGAATCATCTTTCCAGCCCGGCTCCTGGTAACACACGACGAGAGACCCCACACCTTTCAAACCCCGGCAGAAGTGGAGCGGTTTATTCAATCCCTCGGATAAGGACTGATGCAGTAGGCTATTAAGCTCACTTTATTTTATTTTATTTCCATTTACACGAAAGATGTAGCTACGTGTTCGGGCTGTCGCCATTTTGTTTTTGTTTAGGCTTTCTTTTTCTACCTGGACAGGACGGAGTCTGGTTTATAGCTAGACTATTCAGCTTTTGTGGAATGCACTTAACCCTGAATGAGAGACAATGTCCAAGCACCAGCCGAAATGACATGGGCACATCCAAGTAGGCCTAGACCTAAGGGACAAAGAGAGTCATCATCGGTTTATGCGCCTGTCGGAGGAAGGAAGGCCCGATGCATCGCGGACTCTTGTGATCAGGCTACAGACTTTTCCCTCTCCTCGTCTTCCAGTCTGCATGCACGGGTTCCAGGTTTGTGTATGTGCTCGGATGGTTAATTTTATATATGCCTACATGTTGTTGGCGTTGAACAGTTCATTAATGATGTTATGTGTGATTAGTATTTAGAAAAAGTAAGATAGCGAGCTAGAGCGAGAAGAAAAGAAAAGTTAGAGAAACTCGTTTTAGCGGTAGTTAAACGTGGGATGGGAGGGGATGTCCAGAGTTCATGGACTTTAGGTTCGTATGGGGTTGAGGGTGGGTTTTTGTGGTTTCATTTTATTATTTATTCTTTCATCAGTGGGTGTGGTTTGTCAAAGTACTTCTTCACTACGGTTCCTAATATAACATACCGGAATCAATGTCAGAGAGTTGCAAGGTAAAATTTACTTCGTGGAATTGTAGGGGTTTGATCAAACTCACAAAAGTGAAGCAGGTAATGAGCAGGATAAAATCCTTGAAATCAAAAATCGTTTTTTTACAAGAAACACACATGGTGGATGAGGACGTTCCCAAAATAGCAAGACGATGGCAGGGTCAAGTGTTGTCTGCTCCGTACACCACTCATGCTAGAGGGGTTATGATACTAATTCATAAATCGGTTCCATTACGGGTACAGCATGTAGTTAAGGACCCTGCAGGGAGGTCTATTATAGTCCAGGGTAGGTTATTATCTGAAACCTTAACTTTGATAAATGTTTACGGCCCCAATGAAGATGACTCTAAATTCTATAATAGTCTGTTTTTGACTGCTTCAAATCATCCTGGGAAATACATAATAGCTGGCGACTTTAACTGTACGTTAGATCCTTCAAAAGACAGGTCAACTGGTTTAGATGATACCCACAGTAAGTCCAGAAAGACGATACACCATTTTATGAAGGAATTAAATTTGTTTGATGTTTGGAGGCATGGTAAACCGAACGCAGTAGAATATTCCTGCTATTCCGGTACTCATAGAACTCACTCACGCATAGACTACTTTTTGGTTTCAGCGCTACTTGTCTCCAAAATAGATGAATGTCATTATAGTAGTATAGTTCTGTCTGACCACGCTGCAGTATCCTTGACCTATGAAGATAATAACTTAGTGTGCGACCCCCCGAGATGGCGTTTTCAACCCGGGTGGCTTGCGGATCCTACATTCATAGATTTCTTAGATAAGCAGATTGAGCTGTATTTTGAATGTAACAAGTCCCAGACTTCTGCTAGCACAAGGTGGGAGGCTTTCAAAGCCTTTATCAGGGGCCAAATCATTTCCTTCACTAGTTCCAAGAAAAAGGCTACACGACTTCAAATGAAGACATTAGATGAGGAAATTAAAAAACTGGAAACAGAAATATATAATAATAGAAATATACCTACAGATGTTCATACAAGACTGCTACTGCTTAGAGCACAGTACAATGAACTGGCAGCTAATAAAGCGGCTGCTGATTTAATGAGACTCAAACAGTCCTACTATGATCAGGGGGAAAAGCCCGGAAAACTTCTAGCATGGCGCATTAAACAACAACAAACAGAAAGGTCTATTAATTGTATTGAAGTCCCAAGTGGTAGAACTATAGTGGACCCGACAGAGATTAATGAAGCCTTTAGAGACTTCTACGGGAAATTATACAGCTCTGAGTGCTCTCCTAATCTGGACACGCAAACACAATTCCTAGACAATCTTAATATTCCTAAAATTTCGGAAGAGGAAAGTAGAGTATTAGATCAAGATGTAACTGCATTGGAAATTGCAGAAGCAATTGGGTGTATGCAGGCTGGAAAATCAGCGGGTCCAGATGGCATCCCTATAGACATTTATAAAAAATTTCAAACCAAATTAATACCACCCCTCTTGGAGATGTTTCAGGAATCCTTTGAGAATGGTCTTCTCCCTACATCTATGAGGGGCGCCCTAATCACTTTACTCCCAAAACCGGGGAAACCAAATACAAAATGTGAAAATATGCGTCCAATTAGTCTCCTAAATTCTGATACAAAAATACTCTGTAAAATTCTTGCAAGAAGATTGGAGGATCTTCTACCTAGAGTAGTGGGAGAAGACCAGAACGGATTCATTCAAGGGAGACAGGGTTTTCATAACGTTAGACGAGTGCTCAATATTTTATACAGTCAGAGGGAGGCGCCTGACACGGCCTTACTTTCACTTGATGCAGAGAAGGCCTTCGACCGTGTTGAATGGCCTTATCTGTTTGAAGTGTTAACACGATTTGGCCTTGGGGATACATTTATCAAATGGGTAAGATTGCTATGTACAGGGCTTACTGCAGAAGTTTTGACGAATAGTAAGGTTTCTAAACCTTTTAACATTTGTAGAAGTTGCCCTCAAGGGAGCCCTTTATCGCCTTTACTTTTTATCCTAGCGATAGAACCATTTGCTATAGCGGTGAGGACACACAGCGATATTTATGGAATTCGAGAGGGACATCTGGAGCACAGGGTAGCACTCTTCGCCGATGATGTGATATTAATGCTTAAAAATCTGCATAGATCTATCCCAGCGCTCCTAAGCCTTATTGAATCATTTGGGAAAATATCTGGTTATAAAGTTAATTACTCCAAATCATCTATAATGTTACTGAATGAAACAGAGAGGAAGAATGGTCTTGTTTATGCTTCTACCTTCAACCCAACAGACACATTTACATATCTGGGAATAAAAATTGTCCCTGAGGTGAATAAGATTGCTCAGTCAAATTATGAGCCCATCCTGGACGCTAGTATTGCTTCGATAGAGCGTTGGACATCCTTACCTATTTCAATGATCGGCAGGATTAATATCCTAAAGATGAATATACTTCCCAAATTTCTTTATTTGTTCCAGAATATCCCCCTACCCCCTCCTTCATCTTTGTTCACGAAAATCAAGAAACTGTTTACCAACTTTATTTGGCAAAATAAACGTCCTAGATTACGTCTATCTTTACTTTATCTACCATATGATCGAGGAGGCCTGAAATGTCCAAATATCCAATGGTATTACTGGGCAGCACAATTAAGGTCGATTATGTTTTACTTCTCATCTGGAAGTCCCCCAGCTTGGATTGATCTGGAAGCCTGCTCTGTTAAACCAGGCTTACCATTGCACCTGTATTTGTATTCAGCAGACCGTAAATATCTGAAGAAAAATACAGACAACCCTATAATATTGAATATGATTGATGTTTGGTTCGATGCTTGTAAGTATTTGAATATAAATATGTCCCGGTCACGCTTCAGTCCTATTTGGGGTAATGCCAATTTCAAACCAGGGCAAAATGATAGGGGATTTAAATTATGGGCTGAAAAGGGGTTAAGGAAAGTGCAAGACATGTACAGGGAGGAGGATGAAGTATTCATGTCCTTTGAGGAAATATCTACCAAGTATGACATTCCAAGGAATCATTTTTTTCAAATATCTTCAGCTAAGGAGTTTTATATCATCCTGTCAAAGCCATTCATTAGACATTCCTACTATTTCTATATTAGAAGTTGCAGTCACAAAACACTGTTATGATAAAGGTTTAATTTCAACTATGTATGACTTATTTGTATCTGGATCTGATGAATCATCAGAGACAAAACTGAGATTATGGGAGGGAGATATAGAGGAGGAAATATCTTTAGAAGAATGGAGTGAGGCATGTAAAGAGGCCCAGAGACAGATAGTTAGCAGCAACCTAAAGCTTCTACAGTATAAATGGCTGATGCGTACATATATAACTCCTGTTAAATTGCACAAGTTTAATGACAATATTCCTGATACCTGTATTAAGTGTAGTGAGGCAAGGGGGACGCTGTTTCACTGTATATGGGAATGTGTGGCAGTGAAAACCTTCTGGCAAGATGTTGTTGATATGATTGATCAAATTTTGTCAAAGAAATTACCATTGAGTCCAAAGCTTTTTATTCTTGGTTTATATCCTACCACCCCACATTTACATAGCAATGAGTTCAGATTTATAGATATGTGTATATTACAAGCAAAACGTGTAATTGCTCTTAATTGGAAAAGTGTTGATGGACCAAGAATTGGTATGTGGGTTAAAGAAATGGCCTCAAACATGTCAATGGAAAAGATAATGCATATTGTTAGACGTAAACAAAGTGTTTTTGATAAAATCTGGGGATTGTTTCTGAACTTCCTAAGACGTAATACTAATGTTGGTAACTTGCTTAATCAAGAACAAGCTCTGGGGGAGTAGAACAACTCTATCTGACTGTTTATATGCGTAAAAGCAACTGAAAAAAAAACCACACCCTCTAATCAGTCTGTGAAAGAAATTATTGTTATTATTATTTTATTTTATTATTTTTATTAATTGAATTTTTATCTTTATTATCTTCTTTAACCCTGCTTTGAATTGTATTACTTGTTATAGGGACAGGGTTATGGGGGGGGGGGGGTAGGGTGAAAATGTTTGCTGCACTGTGCTATTACTTGTTTTGATGTAATTTGCAAACAAAATTCAATAAATATATTGCTTAAAAAAAAAAAGAATTACAGACGCTGATCTCAGGCTTCCACAGACACAACCTGATGTAAGATTTAAGATTTACAGACGCTGATCTCAGGCCTCCACAGGCACAACCTGATGAAAGATGTAAGATTTACAGACGCTGAGCTGAGGCTTCCACAGACACAACCTGATGTAAGATTTACAGACGCTGTTCTTAGGCTTCCACAGACACAACCTGATGTAAGATGTAAGAATTACAGACGCTGATCTCAGGCTTCCACAGACACAACCTGATGTAAGATGTTAGAATTACAGATGCAGAGCTGAGGCTTCCACAGACACAACCTGATGTAAGATGTAAGATTTACAGACGCTGAGCTGAGGCTTCCATAGACACAACCTGATGTAAAATGTGAGATTTACAGATGCTGAGCTGAGGCTTCCACAGACACAACCTGATTTAAGATGTAAGAATTACAGACGCAGAGATGAGGCTTCCACAGACACAACCTGATGTAAGATGTAAGAATTACAGATGCAGAGCTGAGGCTTCCACAGACACAACCTGATGTAAGATGTAAGTATTACAGACGCTGATCTAAGGCTTCCACAGACACAGACTTGATGTAAGATGTAAGATTTACAGACGCAGAGCTGAGGGTTCCACAGACACAACCTGATGTAAGATGTAAGATTTACAGATGCAGAGCTGAGGCTTCCACAGACACAACCTGATGTAAGATGTAAGAATTACATACGCTGAGCTGAGGCTTCCACAGACACAACCTGATGTAATATGTAAGAATTACAGACGCTGAGCTGAGGCTTCCACAGACACAACCTGATGTAAGATTTACAGACGCTGTTCATAGGCTTCCACAGACACAATCTGATGTAAGATGTAAGAATTACAGACGCTGATCTCAGGCTTCCACAGACACAACCTGATGTAAGATGTAAGATTTACAGACGCTGAGCTGAAGCTTCCACAGACACAACCTGATGTAAGATTTATAGACGCTGAGCTGAAGCTTCCAAAGACACAACCTGATGTAAGACGTAAGAATTACAGACGCTGAGCTGAGGCTTCCACAGACACAACCTGATGTAAGATGTAAGAATTACAGACGCTAAGCTGAGGCTTCCAGAGACACAACCTGATGTAAGATGTAAGAATTACAGACGCTGATCTCAGGCCTCCACAGGCACAACCTGATGTAAGATGTAAGATTTACAGACGCTGAGCTGAGGTTTCCACAGACACAACCTCATATAAGATGTAAGATTTACAGACGCTGAGCTGAGGCTTCCACAGACACAACCTGATGTAAGATGTAAGAATTACAGATGCAGAGCTGAGGCTTCCACAGACACAACCTGATGTAAGATGTAAGAATTAAAGATGCTGAGCTGAGGCGTCCACAGACACAACCTGATGTAAAATGTAAGATTTACAAATGCTGAGCTGAGGCTTCCACAGACACAACCTGATGTAAGATGTAAGAATTACAGATGCTGAGCTGAGGCTTCCACAGACACAACCTGATGTAAGATGTAAGATTTACAGATGCTGAGCTGAGGCTTCCACAGACACAACCTGATGTAAGATGTAAGAATTACAGACACTGATCTCAGGCCTCCACAGGCACAACCTGATGTAAGATGTAAGATTTACAGACGCTGAGCTGAGGCTTCCACAGACACAACCTGATGTAAGATTTACAGACGCTGAGCTGAAGCTTCCACAGACACAACCTGATGTAAGACGTAAGAATTACAGACGCTGAGCTGAGGCTTCCACAGACACAACCTGATGTAAAATGTAAGAATTACAGACGCAGAGCTGAGGCTTCCACAGACACAACCTGATGTAAGATTTACAGACGCTGTTCTTAGGCTTCCACAGACACAACCTGATGTAAGATGTAAGAATTACAGACGCTGATCTCAGGCTTCCACAGACACTACCTGATGTAAGACGTAAGATTTACAGACGCTGAGCTGAGGCTTCCACAGACACAACCTGATGTAAGATGTAAGAATTACAGACGCTGAGCTGAGGCTTCCACAGACACAACCTGATGTAAGATGTAAGAATTACAGACGCTAAGCTGAGGCTTCCAGAGACACAACCTGATGTAAGATGTAAGAATTACAGACGCTGATCTCAGGCCTCCACAGGCACAACCTGATGTAAGATGTAAGATTTACAGACGCTGAGCTGAGGCTTCCACAGACACAACCTGATGTAAGATTTTCAGACGCTGTTCTTAGGCTTCCACAGACTCAACCTGATGTAAGATGTAAGAATTACAGACGCTGATCTCAGGCTTCCACAGACACAACCTGATGTAAGATGTAAGATTTACAGACGCTGAGCTGAGGTTTCCACAGACACAACCTCATATAAGATGTAAGATTTACAGACGCTGAGCTGAGGCTTCCACAGACACAACCTGATGTAAGATGTAAGAATTAAAGATGCTGAGCTGAGGCGTCCACAGACACAACCTGATGTAAAATGTAAGATTTACAAATGCTGAGCTGAGGCTTCCACAGACACAACCTGATGTAAGATGTAAGAATTACAGATGCTGAGCTGAGGCTTCCACAGACACAACCTGATGTAAGATGTAAGATTTACAGATGCTGAGCTGAGGCTTCCACAGACACAACCTGATGTAAGATGTAAGAATTACAGACACTGATCTCAGGCCTCCACAGGCACAACCTGATGTAAGATGTAAGATTTACAGACGCTGAGCTGAGGCTTCCACAGACACAAACTGATGTAAGATTTACAGACGCTGAGCTGAAGCTTCCACAGACACAACCTGATGTAAGACGTAAGAATTACAGACGCTGAGCTGAGGCTTCCACAGACACAACCTGATGTAAAATGTAAGAATTACAGACGCAGAGATGAGGCTTCCACAGACACAACCTGATGTAAGATTTACAGACGCAGAGCTGAGGCTTCCACAGACACAACCTGATGTAAGATTTACAGACGCTGTTCTTAGGCTTCCACAGACACAACCTGATGTAAGATGTAAGAATTACAGACGCTGATCTCAGGCTTCCACAGACACTACCTGATGTAAGACGTAAGATTTACAGACGCTGAGCTGAGGCTTCCACAGACACAACCTGATGTAAGATGTAAGAATTACAGACGCTGATCTCAGGCTTCCACAGACACAACCTGATGTAAGATGTAAGATTTACAGACGCTGAGCTGAAGCTTCCACAGACACAACCTGATGTAAGATTTATAGACGCTGAGCTGAAGCTTCCACAGACACAACCTGATGAAAGACGTAAGAATTACAGACGCTGAGCTGAGGCTTCCACAGACACAACCTGATGTAAGATGTAAGAATTACAGACGCTAAGCTGAGGCTTCCACAGACACAACCTGATGTAAGATGTAAGAATTACAGACGCTGATCTCAGGCCTCCACAGGCACAACCTGATGTAAGATGTAAGATTTACAGACGCTGAGCTGAGGCTTCCACAGACACAACCTGATGTAAGATTTTCAGACGCTGTTCTTAGGCTTCCACAGACTCAACCTGATGTAAGATGTAAGAATTACAGACGCTGATCTCAGGCTTCCACAGACACAACCTGATGTAAGATGTAAGATTTACAGACGCTGAGCTGAGGTTTCCACAGACACAACCTCATATAAGATGTAAGATTTACAGACGCTGAGCTGAGGCTTCCACAGACACAACCTGATGTAAGATGTAAGAATTACAGATGCAGAGCTGAGGCTTCCACAGACACAACCTGATGTAAGATGTAAGAATTAAAGATGCTGAGCTGAGGCGTCCACAGACACAACCTGATGTAAAATGTAAGATTTACAAATGCTGAGCTGAGGCTTCCACAGACACAACCTGATTTAAGATGTCAGAATTACAGACGCAGAGCTGAGGCTTCCACAGACACAACCTGATATAAGATGTAAGATTTACAGACGCAGAGCTGAGGCTTCCACAGACACAACCTGATGTAAGATGTCAGATTTACAGACGCAGAGCTGAGGCTTCCACAGACACAACCTGATGTAAGATGTAAGAATTACAGATGCAGAGCTGAGGCTTCCACAGACACAACCTGATGTAAGATGTAAGAATTAAAGACGCTGAGCTGAGGCGTCCACAGACACAACCTGATGTAAAATGTAAGATTTACAAATGCTGAGCTGAGGCTTCCACAGACACAACCTGATTTAAGATGTCAGAATTACATACGCTGAGCTGAGGCGTCCACAGACACAACCTGATGTAAGATGTAAGATTTACAGACGCAGAGCTGAGGCTTCCACAGACACAACCTGATGTAAGATGTAAGATTTACAGACGCAGAGCTGAGGCTTCCTCCGACACAACTTGATGTAAGATGTAAGAATTACAGACACTGAGCTGAGGCTTCCTCAGACATAACCTGATGTAAAATGTAAGAATTACAGACGCTGAGCTGAGGCTTCCACAGACACAACCTGATGTAAGATGTAAGAATTACAGACGCTGAGCTGAGGCTTCCACAGACACAACCTGATGTAAGATGTAAGAATTACAGACGCAGAGCTGAGGCTTCCACAGACACAACCTGATGTAAGATGTAAGATTTACAGACGCAGAGCTGAGGCTTCCACAGACACAACCTTATGTAAGATGTAAGAATTACAGACGCAGAGCTGAGGCTTCCACAGACACAACTTGATGTAAGATGTAAGATTTACAGACGCTGAGCTGAGGCTTCCACAGACACAACCTGATGTAAGATGTAAGAATTACAGATGCTGAGCTGAGGCTTCCACAGACACAACCTGATGTAAGATGTAAGATTTACAGATGCTGAGCTGAGGCTTCCACAGACACAACCTGATGTAAGATGTAAGAATTACAGACACTGATCTCAGGCCTCCACAGGCACAACCTGATGTAATATGTAAGATTTACAGACGCTGAGCTGAGGCTCCCACAGACACAACCTGATATAAGATTTACAGACGCTGAGCTGAAGCTTCCACAGACACAACCTGATGTAAGATGTAAGAATTACAGACACAGAGCTGAGGCTTCCACAGACACAACTTGATGTAAGATGAAAGATTTACAGACGCAGAGCTGAGGCTTCCACAGACACAACCTGATGTAAGATGTAAGAATTACAGACGCTGAGCTGAGGCTTCCACAGACACAACCTGATGTAAGATTTACAGACGCTGTTCATAGGCTTCCACAGACACAACCTGATGTAAGATGTAAGATTTACAGACGCAGAGCTGAGGCTTCCACAGACACAACCTGATGTAAGATGTAAGAATTACAGACGCAGAGCTGAGTCTTCCACAGACACAACCTGATGTAAGATGTAAGATTTACAGACGCAGAGCTGAGGCTTCCACAGACACAACCTGATGTAAGATGTTAGATTTACAGACGCTGAGCTGAGGCTTCCACAGACACAACCTGATGTAAGATTTACAGACGCTGAGCTGAAGCTTCCACAGACACAACCTGATGTAAGACGTAAGAATTACAGACGCTGAGCTGAGGCTTCCACAGACACAACCTGATGTAAGATGTAAGAATTACAGACGCTGAGCTGAGGCTTCCACAGACACAACCTGATGTAAGATGTAAGATTTACAGACGCTGAGCTGAGGCTTCCACAGACACAACCTGATGTAAGATGTAAGTATTACAGACGCTGATTTCAGGCTTCCACAGACACAGACTTGATGTAAGATGTAAGATTTACAGACGCAGAGCTGAGGGTTCCACAGACACAACCTGATGTAAGATGTAAGATTTACAGACGCAGAGCTGAGGCTTCCACAGACACAACCTGATGTAAGATGTAAGATTTACAGACGCAGAGCTGAGGCTTCCACAGACACAACCTGATGTAAGATGTAAGAATTACAGATGCAGAGCTGAGGCTTCCACAGACACAACCTGATGTAAGATGTAAGAATTACAGACGCTGAGCTGAGGCTTCCACAGACACAACCTGATGTAAGATGTAAGAATTACAGACGCAGAGCTGAGGCTTCCACAGACACAACCTGATGTAAGATGTAAGATTTACAGACGCAGAGCTGAGGCTTCCACAGACACAACCTGATGTAAGATGTAAGAATTACAGACGCAGAGCTGAGACTTCCACAGACACAACCTGATGTAAGATGTAAGATTTACAGACGCAGAGCTGAGGCTTCCACAGACACAACTTGATGTAAGATGTAAGATTTACAGACGCTAGGCTGAGGCTTCCACAGACACAACCTGATGTAAGATGTAAGATTTACAGATGCTGAGCTGAGGCTTCCACAGACACAACCTGATGTAAGATGTAAGAATTACAGACACTGATCTCAGGCCTCCACAGGCACAACCTGATGTAAGATGTAAGATTTACAGACGCTGAGCTGAGGCTTCCACAGACACAACCTGATGTAAGATTTGCAGACGCTGAGCTGAAGCTTCCACAGACACAACCTGATGTAAGACGTAAGAATTACAGACGCTGAGCTGAGGCTTCCACAGACACATTCTGATGTAAGATGTAAGAATTACAGAAGCTGAGCTGAGGCTTCCACAGACACAACCTGATGTAAGATGTAAGAATTACAGACGCTGATCTCAGGCCTCCACAGGCACAACCTGATGAAAGATGTAAGATTTACAGACGCTGAGCTGAGGCTTCCACAGACACAACCTGATGTAAGATTTACAGACGCTGTTTTTAGGCTTCCACAGATACAACCTGATGTAAGATGTAAGAATTACAGACGCTGATCTCAGGCTTCCAGAGACACTACCTGATGTAAGACGTAAGATTTACAGACGCAGAGCTGAGGCTTCCTCAGACACAACCTGATGTAAGATGTAAGATTTACAGACGCAGAGCTGAGGCTTCCACAGACACAACCTGATGTAAGATGTAAGAATTACAGACGCTGAGCTGAGGCTTCCATAGACACAACCTGATGTAAGATGTAAGAATTACAGACACAGAGCTGAGGCTTCCACAGACACAACCTGATGTAAGATGAAAGATTTACAGACGCAGAGCTGAGGCTTCCACAGACACAACTTGATGTAAGATGTAAGATTTACAGACGCTGAGCTGAGGCTTCCACAGACACAACCTGATGTAAGATTTACAGACGCTGTTCATAGGCTTCCACAGACACAACCTGATGTAAGAATTATAGACGCTGAGCTGAAGCTTCCACAGACACAACCTGATGTAAGACGTAAGAATTACAGACGCTGAGCTGAGGCTTCCACAGACACAACCTGATGTAAGATGTAAGAATTACAGACGCTGAGCTGAGGCTTCCACAGACACAACCTGATGTAAGATTTACAGATGCTGTTCATAGGCTTCCACAGACACAATCTGATGTAAGATGTAAGAATTACAGACGCTGAGCTGAGGCTTCCACAGACACAACCTGATGTAAGATGTAAGATTTACAGACGCTGAGCTGAAGCTTCCACAGACACAACCTGATGTAAGATTTATAGACGCTGAGCTGAAGCTTCCACAGACACAACCTGATGTAAGATGTAAGAATTACAGACAATGATCTCAGGCCTCCACAGGCACAACCTGATGTAAGATGTAAGATTTACAGACGCTGAGCTGAGGCTTCCACAGACACAACCTGATGTAAGATTTACAGACGCTGAGCTGAAGCTTCCACAGACACAACCTGATGTAAGACGTAAGAATTACAGACGCTGAGCTTAGGCTTCCACAGACACAACCTGATGTAAGATGTAAGAATTACAGACGCTGAGCTGAGGCTTCCACAGACACAACCTGATGTAAGATGTAAGAATTACAGACGCTGATCTCAGGCCTACACAGGCACAACCTGATGAAAGATTTACAGACGCTGTTCTTAGGCTTCCACAGACACAACCTGATGTAAGATGTAAGAATTACAGACGCTGATCTCAGGCTTCCACAGACACAACCTGATGTAAGATTTAAGATTTACAGACGCTGAGCTGAGGTTTCCACAGACACATCCTGATATAAGATGTAAGATTTACAGACGCTGAGCTGAGGCTTCCACAGACACAACCTGATGTAAGATGTAAGTTATACAGATGCAGAGCTGAGGCTTACACAGACACAACATGATGTAAGATGTAAGTATTACAGACGCTGATGTCAGGCTTCCACAGACACAACCTGATGTAAAATGTAAGAATTACAGACGCTGTGCTGAGGCTTCCACAGACACTACCTGATGTAAGACGTAAGATTTACAGACGCTGAGCTGAGGCTTCCACAGACACAACCTGATGTAAGATGTAAGAATTACAGACGCAGAGCTGAGGCTTCCACAGACACAACGTGATGTAAGATGTAAGAATTACAGACGCTGAGCTGAGGCTTCCACAGACACAACCTGATGTAAGATGTAAGATTTACAGACGCTGAGCTGAGGCTTCCACAGACACAACCTGATGTAAGATGTAAGAATTACAGACACAGAGCTGAGGCTTCCACAGACACAACCTGATGTAAGATGTAAGAATTACAGACGCAGAGCTGAGTCTTCCACAGACACAACCTGATGTAAGATGAAAGATTTACAGACGCAGAGCTGAGGCTTCCACAGACACAACTTGATGTAAGATGTAAGATTTACAGACGCTGAGCTGAGGCTTCCACAGACACAACCTGATGTAAGATGTAAGAATTACAGATGCTGAGCTGAGGCTTCCACAGACACAACCTGATGTAAGATTTACAGATGCTGTTCATAGGCTTCCACAGACACAATCTGATGTAAGATGTAAGAATTACAGACGCTGATCTCAGGCTTCCATAGACACAACCTGATGTAAGATGTAAGATTTACAGACGCAGAGCTGAGGGTTCCACAGACACAACCTGATGTAAGATGTAAGATTTACAGACGCAGAGCTGAGGCTTCCACAGACACAACCTGATGTAAGATGTAAGATTTACAGACGCAGAGCTGAGGCTTCCACAGACACAACCTGATGTAAGATGTAAGAATTACAGATGCAGAGCTGAGGCTTCCACAGACACAACCTGATGTAAGATGTAAGAATTACAGACGCTGAGCTGAGGCTTCCACAGACACAACCTGATGTAAGATGTAAGAATTACAGACGCAGAGCTGAGGCTTCCACAGACACAACCTGATGTAAGATGTAAGATTTACAGACGCAGAGCTGAGGCTTCCACAGACACAACCTGATGTAAGATGTAAGAATTACAGACGCAGAGCTGAGTCTTCCACAGACACAACCTGATGTAAGATGTAAGATTTACAGACGCAGAGCTGAGGCTTCCACAGACACAACTTGATGTAAGATGTAAGATTTACAGACGCTAGGCTGAGGCTTCCACAGACACAACCTGATGTAAGATGTAAGAATTACAGATGCTGAGCTGAGGCTTCCACAGACACAACCTGATGTAAGATGTAAGATTTACAGATGCTGAGCTGAGGCTTCCACAGACACAACCTGATGTAAGATGTAAGAATTACAGACACTGATCTCAGGCCTCCACAGGCACAACCTGATGTAAGATGTAAGATTTACAGACGCTGAGCTGAGGCTTCCACAGACACAACCTGATGTAAGATTTACAGACGCTGAGCTGAAGCTTCCACAGACACAACCTGATGTAAGACGTAAGAATTACAGACGCTGAGCTGAGGCTTCCACAGACACATTCTGATGTAAGATGTAAGAATTACAGAAGCTGAGCCGAGGCTTCCACAGACACAACCTGATGTAAGATGTAAGAATTACAGACGCTGATCTCAGGCCTCCACAGGCACAACCTGATGAAAGATGTAAGATTTACAGACGCTGAGCTGAGGCTTCCACAGACACAACCTGATGTAAGATTTACAGACGCTGTTTTTAGGCTTCCACAGACACAACCTGATGTAAGATGTAAGAATTACAGACGCTGATCTCAGGCTTCCACAGACACTACCTGATGTAAGACGTAAGATTTACAGACGCAGAGCTGAGGCTTCCTCAGACACAACCTGATGTAAGATGTAAGATTTACAGACGCAGAGCTGAGGATTCCACAGACACAACCTGATGTAAGATGTCAGAATTACAGACGCTGAGCTGAGGCTTCCATAGACACAACCTGATGCAAGATGTAAGAATTACAGACACAGAGCTGAGGCTTCCACAGACACAACCTGATGTAAGATGAAAGATTTACAGACGCAGAGCTGAGGCTTCCACAGACACAACTTGATGTAAGATGTAAGATTTACAGACGCTGAGCTGAGGCTTCCACAGACACAACCTGATGTAAGATTTACAGACGCTGTTCATAGGCTTCCACAGACACAACCTGATGTAAGAATTATAGACGCTGAGCTGAAGCTTCCACAGACACAACCTGATGTAAGACGTAAGAATTACAGACGCTGAGCTGAGGCTTCCACAGACACAACCTGATGTAAGATGTAAGAATTACAGACGCTGAGCTGAGGCTTCCACAGACACAACCTGATGTAAGATTTACAGACGCTGTTCATAGGCTTCCACAGACACAATCTGATGTAAGATGTAAGAATTACAGACGCTGAGCTGAGGCTTCCACAGACACAACCTGATGTAAGATGTAAGATTTACAGACGCTGAGCTGAAGCTTCCACAGACACAACCTGATGTAAGATTTATAGACGCTGAGCTGAAGCTTCCACAGACACAACCTGATGTAAGATGTAAGAATTACAGACAATGATCTCAGGCCTCCACAGGCACAACCTGATGTAAGATGTAAGATTTACAGACGCTGAGCTGAGGCTTCCACCGACACAACCTGATGTAAGATTTACAGACGCTGAGCTGAAGCTTCCACAGACACAACCTGATGTAAGACGTAAGAATTACAGACGCTGAGCTTAGGCTTCCACAGACACAACCTGATGTAAGATGTAAGAATTACAGACGCTGAGCTGAGGCTTCCACAGACACAACCTGATGTAAGATGTAAGAATTACAGACGCTGATCTCAGGCCTACACAGGCACAACCTGATGAAAGATTTACAGACGCTGTTCTTAGGCTTCCACAGACACAACCTGATGTAAGATGTAAGAATTACAGACGCTGATCTCAGGCTTCCACAGACACAACCTGATGTAAGATTTAAGATTTACAGACGCTGAGCTGAGGTTTCCACAGACACATCCTGATATAAGATGTAAGATTTACAGACGCTGAGCTGAGGCTTCCACAGACACAACCTGATGTAAGATGTAAGTTATACAGATGCAGAGCTGAGGCTTACACAGACACAACATGATGTAAGATGTAAGAATTACAGACGCTGAGCTGAGGCTTCCACAGACACTACGTGATGTAAGATGTAAGAATTACAGACGCTGAGCTGAGGCTTCCACAGACACAACCTGATGTAAGATGTAAGATTTACAGACGCTGAGCTGAGGCTTCCACAGACACAACCTGATGTAAGATGTAAGAATTACAGACACAGAGCTGAGGCTTCCACAGACACAACCTGATGTAAGATGTAAGAATTACAGACGCAGAGCTGAGTCTTCCACAGACACAACCTGATGTAAGATGAAAGATTTACAGACGCAGAGCTGAGGCTTCCACAGACACAACTTGATGTAAGATGTAAGATTTACAGACGCTGAGCTGAGGCTTCCACAGACACAACCTGATGTAAGATGTAAGAATTACAGATGCTGAGCTGAGGCTTCCACAGACACAACCTGATGTAAGATTTACAGATGCTGTTCATAGGCTTCCACAGACACAATCTGATGTAAGATGTAAGAATTACAGACGCTGATCTCAGGCTTCCATAGACACAACCTGATGTAAGATGTAAGATTTACAGACGCTGAGCTGAAGCTTCCACAGACACAACCTGATGTAAGATGTAAGAATTACAGACGCTGAGCTGAGGCTTCCACAGACACAACCTGATGTAAGATGTAAGAATTACAGACGCTGATCTCAGGCCTCCACAGGCACAACCTGATGAAAGATGTAAGATTTACAGACGCTGAGCTGAGGCTTCCACAGACACAACCTGATGTAAGATTTACAGACGCTGATCTCAGGCTTCCACAGACACAACCTGATGTAAGATTTAAGATTTACAGACGCTGAGCTGAGGCTTCCACAGACACAACCTGATGTAAGATGTAAGAATTACAGATGCAGAGCTGAGGCTTCCACAGACACAACCTGATGTAAGATGTAAGATTTACAGACGCTGAGCTGAGGCTTCCACAGACACAACCTGATGTAAGATGTAAGTATTACAGACGCTGATGTCAGGCTTCCACAGACACAGACTTGATGTAAGATGTAAGATTTACAGACGCAGAGCTGAGGGTTCCACAGACACAACCTGATGTAAGATGTAAGATTTACAGACGCTGAGCTGAGGCTTCCACAGACACAACCTGATGTAAAATGTAAGATTTACAGATGCTGAGCTGAGGCTTCCACAGACACAACCTGATGTAAGATGTAAGAATTACAGGCTCTGAGCTGAGGCTTCCACAGACACAACCTGATGTAAGATGTAAGATTTACAGAAGTAGAGCTGAGGCTTCCATAGACGCAACCTGATGTAAGATGTAAGAATTACAGACGCAGAGCTGAGGCTTCCACAGACACAACCTGATGTAAGATGTAAGATTTACAGACGCAGAGCTGAGGCTTCCACAGACACAACCTGATGTAAGATGCAAAAATTACAGACGCTGAGCTGAGGCTTCCACAGACACAACCTGATGTAAGATGTAAGATTTACAGACGCTGAACTGAGGCTTCCACAGACAAAACCTGATGTAAGATGTAGGAATTACAGACGCAGAGCTGAGTCTTCCACAGACACAACCTGATGTAAGATGTAAGATTTACAGACGCTGAGCTGAAACTTCCACAGACACAACCTGATGTAAGATGTAAGAATTACAGACGCTGAGCTGAGGCTTCCACAGACACAACCTGATGTAAGATATAAGAATTACACACGCAGAGCTGAGGCTCACACCGACACAAGCTGATGTAAAATGTAAGAATTACAGACGCAGAGATGAGGCTTCCACAGACACAACCTGTTGTAAGATTTACAGACGCTGAGCTGAAGCTTCCACAGACACAACCTGATGTAAGATGTAAGAATTACAGACGCTGATCTCAGGCCTCCACAGGCACAACCTGATGAAAGATGTAAGATTTACAGACGCTGAGCTGAGGCTTCCACAGACACAACCTGATGTAAGATTTACAGACGCTGTTCTTAGGCTTCCACAGACACAACCTGATGTAAGATTTAAGAATTACAGACGCTGATCTCAGGCTTCCACAGACACAACCTGATGTAAGATTTAAGATTTACAAACGCTGAGCTCAGGCTTCCACAGACACAACCTGATGTAAGATGTAAGAATTACAGATGCAGAGCTGAGGCTTCCACAGACACAACCTGATGTAAGATGTAAGTATTACAGACGCTGATCTCAGGCTTCCACAGACACAGACTTGATGTAAGATGTAAGATTTACAGACGCAGAGCTGAGGGTTCCACAGACACAACCTGATGTAAGATGTAAGATTTACAGATGCAGAGCTGAGGCTTCCACAGACACAACCTGATGTAAGATGTAAGAATTACAGACGCAGAGCTGAGGCTTCCACAGACACAACCTGATGTAAGATGTAAGATTTACAGACGCAGAGCTGAGGCTTCCACAGACACAACCTGATGTAAGATGTAAGAATTACAGACGCAGAGCTGAGTCTTCCACAGACACAACCTGATGTAAGATGTAAGATTTACAGACGCAGAGCTGAGGCTTCCACAGACACAACTTGATGTAAGATGTAAGATTTACAGACGCTAGGCTGAGGCTTCCACAGACACAACCTGATGTAAGATGTAAGAATTACAGATGCTGAGCTGAGGCTTCCACAGACACAACCTGATGTAAGATGTAAGATTTACAGATGCTGAGCTGAGGCTTCCACAGACACAACCTGATGTAAGATGTAAGAATTACAGACACTGATCTCAGGCCTCCACAGGCACAACCTGATGTAAGATGTAAGATTTACAGACGCTGAGCTGAGGCTTCCACAGACACAACCTGATGTAAGATTTACAGACGCTGAGCTGAAGCTTCCACAGACACAACCTGATGTAAGACGTAAGAATTACAGACGCTGAGCTGAGGCTTCCACAGACACATTCTGATGTAAGATGTAAGAATTACAGAAGCTGAGCCGAGGCTTCCACAGACACAACCTGATGAAAGATGTAAGATTTACAGACGCTGAGCTGAGGCTTCCACAGACACAACCTGATGTAAGATTTACAGACGCTGTTTTTAGGCTTCCACAGACACAACCTGATGTAAGATGTAAGAATTACAGACGCTGATCTCAGGCTTCCACAGACACTACCTGATGTAAGACGTAAGATTTACAGACGCAGAGCTGAGGCTTCCTCAGACACAACCTGATGTAAGATGTAAGATTTACAGACGCAGAGCTGAGGATTCCACAGACACAACCTGATGTAAGATGTCAGAATTACAGACGCTGAGCTGAGGCTTCCATAGACACAACCTGATGCAAGATGTAAGAATTACAGACACAGAGCTGAGGCTTCCACAGACACAACCTGATGTAAGATGAAAGATTTACAGACGCAGAGCTGAGGCTTCCACAGACACAACTTGATGTAAGATGTAAGATTTACAGACGCTGAGCTGAGGCTTCCACAGACACAACCTGATGTAAGATTTACAGACGCTGTTCATAGGCTTCCACAGACACAACCTGATGTAAGAATTATAGACGCTGAGCTGAAGCTTCCACAGACACAACCTGATGTAAGACGTAAGAATTACAGACGCTGAGCTGAGGCTTCCACAGACACAACCTGATGTAAGATGTAAGAATTACAGACGCTGAGCTGAGGCTTCCACAGACACAACCTGATGTAAGATTTACAGACGCTGTTCATAGGCTTCCACAGACACAATCTGATGTAAGATGTAAGAATTACAGACGCTGAGCTGAGGCTTCCACAGACACAACCTGATGTAAGATGTAAGATTTACAGACGCTGAGCTGAAGCTTCCACAGACACAACCTGATGTAAGATTTATAGACGCTGAGCTGAAGCTTCCACAGACACAACCTGATGTAAGATGTAAGAATTACAGACAATGATCTCAGGCCTCCACAGGCACAACCTGATGTAAGATGTAAGATTTACAGACGCTGAGCTGAGGCTTCCACAGACACAACCTGATGTAAGATTTACAGACGCTGAGCTGAAGCTTCCACAGACACAACCTGATGTAAGACGTAAGAATTACAGACGCTGAGCTTAGGCTTCCACAGACACAACCTGATGTAAGATGTAAGAATTACAGACGCTGAGCTGAGGCTTCCACAGACACAACCTGATGTAAGATGTAAGAATTACAGACGCTGATCTCAGGCCTACACAGGCACAACCTGATGAAAGATTTACAGACGCTGTTCTTAGGCTTCCACAGACACAACCTGATGTAAGATGTAAGAATTACAGACGCTGATCTCAGGCTTCCACAGACACAACCTGATGTAAGATTTAAGATTTACAGACGCTGAGCTGAGGTTTCCACAGACACATCCTGATATAAGATGTAAGATTTACAGACGCTGAGCTGAGGCTTCCACAGACACAACCTGATGTAAGATGTAAGTTATACAGATGCAGAGCTGAGGCTTACACAGACACAACATGATGTAAGATGTAAGAATTACAGACGCTGTGCTGAGGCTTCCACAGACACTACCTGATGTAAGACGTAAGATTTACAGACGCTGAGCTGAGGCTTCCACAGACACAACCTGATGTAAGATGTAAGAATTACAGACGCAGAGCTGAGGCTTCCTCAGACACAACCTGATGTAAGATGTAAGATTTACAGACGCAGAGCTGAGGCTTCCACAGACACAACGTGATGTAAGATGAAAGATTTACAGACGCAGAGCTGAGGCTTCCACAGACACAACTTGATGTAAGATGTAAGATTTACAGACGCTGAGCTGAGGCTTCCACAGACACAACCTGATGTAAGATGTAAGAATTACAGATGCTGAGCTGAGGCTTCCACAGACACAACCTGATGTAAGATTTACAGATGCTGTTCATAGGCTTCCACAGACACAATCTGATGTAAGATGTAAGAATTACAGACGCTGATCTCAGGCTTCCATAGACACAACCTGATGTAAGATGTAAGAATTACAGACGCTGAGCTGAGGCTTCCACAGACACAACCTGATGTAAGATGTAAGAATTACAGACGCTGATCTCAGGCCTCCACAGGCACAACCTGATGAAAGATGTAAGATTTACAGACGCTGAGCTGAGGCTTCCACAGACACAACCTGATGTAAGATTTACAGACGCTGATCTCAGGCTTCCACAGACACAACCTGATGTAAGATTTAAGATTTACAGACGCTGAGCTGAGGCTTCCACAGACACAACCTGATGTAAGATGTAAGAATTACAGATGCAGAGCTGAGGCTTCCACAGACACAACCTGATGTAAGATGTAAGATTTACAGACGCTGAGCTGAGGCTTCCACAGACACAACCTGATGTAAGATGTAAGTATTACAGACGCTGATGTCAGGCTTCCACAGACACAGACTTGATGTAAGATGTAAGATTTACAGACGCAGAGCTGAGGGTTCCACAGACACAACCTGATGTAAGATGTAAGATTTACAGACGCTGAGCTGAGGCTTCCACAGACACAACCTGATGTAAAATGTAAGATTTACAGATGCTGAGCTGAGGCTTCCACAGACACAACCTGATGTAAGATGTAAGAATTACAGACGCTGAGCTGAGGCTTCCACAGACACAACCTGATGTAAGATGTAAGATTTACAGAAGTAGAGCTGAGGCTTCCATAGACGCAACCTGATGTAAGATGTAAGAATTACAGACGCAGAGCTGAGGCTTCCACAGACACAACCTGATGTAAGATGTAAGATTTACAGACGCAGAGCTGAGGCTTCCACAGACACAACCTGATGTAAGATGCAAAAATTACAGACGCTGAGCTGAGGCTTCCACAGACACAACCTGATGTAAGATGTAAGATTTACAGACGCTGAACTGAGGCTTCCACAGACAAAACCTGATGTAAGATGTAGGAATTACAGACGCAGAGCTGAGTCTTCCACAGACACAACCTGATGTAAGATGTAAGATTTACAGACGCTGAGCTGAAACTTCCACAGACACAACCTGATGTAAGATGTAAGAATTACAGACGCTGAGCTGAGGCTTCCACAGACACAACCTGATGTAAGATATAAGAATTACACACGCAGAGCTGAGGCTCACACAGACACAAGCTGATGTAAAATGTAAGAATTACAGACGCAGAGATGAGGCTTCCACAGACACAACCTGTTGTAAGATTTACAGACGCTGAGCTGAAGCTTCCACAGACACAACCTGATGTAAGATGTAAGAATTACAGACGCTGATCTCAGGCCTCCACAGGCACAACCTGATGAAAGATGTAAGATTTACAGACGCTGAGCTGAGGCTTCCACAGACACAACCTGATGTAAGATTTACAGACGCTGTTCTTAGGCTTCCACAGACACAACCTGATGTAAGATTTAAGAATTACAGACGCTGATCTCAGGCTTCCACAGACACAACCTGATGTAAGATTTAAGATTTACAAACGCTGAGCTGAGGCTTCCACAGACACAACCTGATGTAAGATGTAAGAATTACAGATGCAGAGCTGAGGCTTCCACAGACACAACCTGATGTAAGATGTAAGTATTACAGACGCTGATCTCAGGCTTCCACAGACACAGACTTGATGTAAGATGTAAGATTTACAGACGCAGAGCTGAGGGTTCCACAGACACAACCTGATGTAAGATGTAAGATTTACAGATGCAGAGCTGAGGCTTCCACAGACACAACCTGATGTAAGATGTAAGAATTACATACGCTGAGCTGAGGCTTCCACAGACACAACCTGATGTAATATGTAAGAATTACAGACGCAGAGCTGAGGCTTCCACAGACACAATCTGATGTAAGATGTAAGAATTACACACGCTGAGCTGAGGCTTCCACAGTCACAACCTGATGTAAGATGAAAAAAATTACAGACGCTGATCTCAGGCTTCCACAGACACAACCTGATGTAAGATGTAAGAATTACAGATGCTGAGGTGAGGCTTCCACAGACACAACCTGATGTAAGATGTAAGATTTACAGACGCAGAGCTGAGGCTTCCACAGACACAACCTGATGTAAGATGTAAGAATTACAGATGCTGAGCTGAGGCTTCCACAGACACAACCTGATGTAATATGTAAGATTTACAGACGCTGAGCTGAGGCTTCCACAGACACAACCTGATGTAAGATGTAAGAATTACAGACGCTAATCTCAGGCCTCCACAGGCACAACCTGATGTAAGATGTAAGATTTACAGACGCTGAGCTGAAGCTTCCACAGACACAATCTGATGTAAGATGTAAGAATTACAGACGCTGATCTCAGGCTTCCACAGACACAACCTGATGTAAGATGTAAGATTTACAGACGCTGAGCTGAAGCTTCCACAGACACAACCTGATGTAAGACGTAAGAATTACAGACGCTGAGCTGAGGCTTCCACAGACACAACCTGATGTAAGATGTAAGAATTACAGACGCTGAGGTGAGGGTTCCACAGACACAACCTGATGTAAAATGTAAGAATTTCAGACGCTGAACTCAGGCCTCCACAGGCACAACCTGATGAAAGATGTAAGATTTACAGACGCTGAGCTGAGGCTTCCACAGACACAACCTGATGTAAGATGTAAGAATTACAGACACAGAGCTGAGGCTTCCACAGACACAACCTGATGTAAGATGAAAGATTTACAGACGCAGAGCTGAGGCTTCCACAGACACAACTTGATGTAAGATGTAAGATTTACAGACGCTGAGCTGAGGCTTCCACAGACACAACCTGATGTAAGATTTACAGACGCTGTTCATAGGCTTCCACAGACACAACCTGATGTAAGAATTATAGACGCTGAGCTGAAGCTTCCACAGACACAACCTGATGTAAGACGTAAGAATTACAGACGCTGAGCTGAGGCTTCCACAGACACAACCTGATGTAAGATGTAAGAATTACAGACGCTGAGCTGAGGCTTCCACAGACACAACCTGATGTAAGATTTACAGACGCTGTTCATAGGCTTCCACAGACACAACCTGATGTAAGAATTATAGACGCTGAGCTGAAGCTTCCACAGACACAACCTGATGTAAGACGTAAGAATTACAGACGCTGAGCTGAGGCTTCCACAGACACAACCTGATGTAAGACGTAAGAATTACAGACGCTGAGCTGAGGCTTCCACAGACACAATCTGATGTAAGATGTAAGAATTACAGACGCTGAGCTGAGGCTTCCACAGACACAACCTGATGTAAGATGTAAGATTTACAGACGCTGAGCTGAAGCTTCCACAGACACAACCTGATGTAAGATTTATAGACGCTGAGCTGAAGCTTCCACAGACACAACCTGATGTAAGATGTAAGAATTACAGACAATGATCTCAGGCCTCCACAGGCACAACCTGATGTAAGATGTAAGATTTACAGACGCTGAGCTGAGGCTTCCACAGACACAACCTGATGTAAGATTTACAGACGCTGAGCTGAAGCTTCCACAGACACAACCTGATGTAAGACGTAAGAATTACAGACGCTGAGCTTAGGCTTCCACAGACACAACCTGATGTAAGATGTAAGAATTACAGACGCTGAGCTGAGGCTTCCACAGACACAACCTGATGTAAGATGTAAGAATTACAGACGCTGATCTCAGGCCTACACAGGCACAACCTGATGAAAGATTTACAGACGCTGTTCTTAGGCTTCCACAGACACAACCTGATGTAAGATGTAAGAATTACAGACGCTGAGCTGAGGCTTCCACAGACACAACCTGATGTAAGATTTAAGATTTACAGACGCTGAGCTGAGGTTTCCACAGACACATCCTGATATAAGATGTAAGATTTACAGACGCTGAGCTGAGGCTTCCCCAGACACAACCTGATGTAAGATGTAAGTTATACAGATGCAGAGCTGAGGCTTCCACAGACACAACATGATGTAAGATGTAAGTATTACAGACGCTGATGTCAGGCTTCCACAGACACAACCTGATGTAAAATGTAAGAATTACAGACGCTGTGCTGAGGCTTCTCACAGACACTACCTGATGTAAGATGTAAGATTTACAGACGCTGAGCTGAGGCTTCCACAGACACAACCTGATGTAAGATGTAAGAATTACAGACGCAGAGCTGAGGCTTCCTCAGACACAACCTGATGTAAGATGTAAGATTTACAGACGCAGAGCTGAGGCTTCCACAGACACAACGTGATGTAAGATGTAAGAATTACAGACGCTGAGCTGAGGCTTCCACAGACACAACCTGATGTAAGATGTAAGATTTACAGACGCTGAGCTGAGGCTTCCACAGACACAACCTGATGTAAGATGTAAGAATTACAGACACAGAGCTGAGGCTTCCACAGACACAACCTGATGTAAGATGTAAGAATCACAGACGCAGAGCTGAGTCTTCCACAGACACAACCTGATGTAAGATGAAAGATTTACAGACGCAGAGCTGAGGCTTCCACAGACACAACTTGATGTAAGATGTAAGATTTACAGACGCTGAGCTGAGGCTTCCACAGACACAACCTGATGTAAGATGTAAGAATTACAGATGCTGAGCTGAGGCTTCCACAGACACAACCTGATGTAAGATTTACAGATGCTGTTCATAGGCTTCCACAGACACAATCTGATGTAAGATGTAAGAATTACAGACGCTGATCTCAGGCTTCCATAGACACAACCTGATGTAAGATGTAAGATTTACAGACGCAGAGCTGAGGGTTCCACAGACACAACCTGATGTAAGATGTAAGATTTACAGACGCAGAGCTGAGGCTTCCACAGACACAACCTGATGTAAGATGTAAGAATTACAGATGCAGAGCTGAGGCTTCCACAGACACAACCTGATGTAAGATGTAAGAATTACAGACGCTGAGCTGAGGCTTCCACAGACACAACCTGATGTAAGATGTAAGAATTACAGACGCAGAGCTGAGGCTTCCACAGACACAACCTGATGTAAGATGTAAGATTTACAGACGCAGAGCTGAGGCTTCCACAGACACAACCTGATGTAAGATGTAAGAATTACAGACGCAGAGCTGAGTCTTCCACAGACACAACCTGATGTAAGATGTAAGATTTACAGACGCAGAGCTGAGGCTTCCACAGACACAACTTGATGTAAGATGTAAGATTTACAGACGCTAGGCTGAGGCTTCCACAGACACAACCTGATGTAAGATGTAAGAATTACAGATGCTGAGCTGAGGCTTCCACAGACACAACCTGATGTAAGATGTAAGATTTACAGATGCTGAGCTGAGGCTTCCACAGACACAACCTGATGTAAGATGTAAGAATTACAGACACTGATCTCAGGCCTCCACAGGCACAACCTGATGTAAGATGTAAGATTTACAGACGCTGAGCTGAGGCTTCCACAGACACAACCTGATGTAAGATTTACAGACGCTGAGCTGAAGCTTCCACAGACACAACCTGATGTAAGACGTAAGAATTACAGACGCTGAGCTGAGGCTTCCACAGACACATTCTGATGTAAGATGTAAGAATTACAGAAGCTGAGCTGAGGCTTCCACAGACACAACCTGATGTAAGATGTAAGAATTGCAGACGCTGATCTCTGGCCTCCACAGGCACAACCTGATGAAAGATGTAAGATTTACAGACGCTGAGCTGAGGCTTCCACAGACACAACCTGATGTAAGATTTACAGACGCTGTTTTTAGGCTTCCACAGACACAACCTGATGTAAGATGTAAGAATTACAGACGCTGATCTCAGGCTTCCACAGACACTACCTGATGTAAGACGTAAGATTTACAGACGCAGAGCTGAGGCTTCCACAGACACAACCTGATGTAAGATGTAAGAATTACAGACGCTGAGCTGAGGCTTCCATAGACACAACCTGATGTAAGATGTAAGAATTACAGACACAGAGCTGAGGCTTCCACAGACACAACCTGATGTAAGATGAAAGATTTACAGACGCAGAGCTGAGGCTTCCACAGACACAACTTGATGTAAGATGTAAGATTTACAGACGCTGAGCTGAGGCTTCCACAGACACAACCTGATGTAAGAATTATAGACGCTGAGCTGAAGCTTCCACAGACACAACCTGATGTAAGACGTAAGAATTACAGACGCTGAGCTGAGGCTTCCACAGACACAACCTGATGTAAGATGTAAGAATTACAGACGCTGAGCTGAGGCTTCCACAGACACAACCTGATGTAAGATTTACAGACGCTGTTCATAGGCTTCCACAGACACAATCTGATGTAAGATGTAAGAATTACAGACGCTGAGCTGAGGCTTCCACAGACACAACCTGATGTAAGATGTAAGATTTACAGACGCTGAGCTGAAGCTTCCACAGACACAACCTGATGTAAGATTTATAGACGCTGAGCTGAAGCTTCCACAGACACAACCTGATGTAAGATGTAAGAATTACAGACAATGATCTCAGGCCTCCACAGGCACAACCTGATGTAAGATGTAAGATTTACAGACGCTGAGCTGAGGCTTCCACAGACACAACCTGATGTAAGATTTACAGACGCTGAGCTGAAGCTTCCACAGACACAACCTGATGTAAGACGTAAGAATTACAGACGCTGAGCTTAGGCTTCCACAGACACAACCTGATGTAAGATGTAAGAATTACAGAAGCTGAGCTGAGGCTTCCACAGACACAACCTGATGTAAGATGTAAGAATTACAGACGCTGATCTCAGGCCTCCACAGGCACAACCTGATGAAAGATGTAAGATTTACAGACGCTGAGCTGAGGCTTCCACAGACACAACCTGATGTAAGATTTACAGACGCTGTTTTTAGGCTTCCACAGACACAACCTGATGTAAGATGTAAGAATTACAGACGCTGATCTCAGGCTTCCACAGACACTACCTGATGTAAGACGTAAGATTTACAGACGCAGAGCTGAGGCTTCCACAGACACAACCTGATGTAAGATGTAAGAATTACAGACGCTGAGCTGAGGCTTCCATAGACACAACCTGATGTAAGATGTAAGAATTACAGACACAGAGCTGAGGCTTCCACAGACACAACCTGATGTAAGATGAAAGATTTACAGACGCAGAGCTGAGGCTTCCACAGACACAACTTGATGTAAGATGTAAGATTTACAGACGCTGAGCTGAGGCTTCCACAGACACAACCTGATGTAAGAATTATAGACGCTGAGCTGAAGCTTCCACAGACACAACCTGATGTAAGACGTAAGAATTACAGACGCTGAGCTGAGGCTTCCACAGACACAACCTGATGTAAGATGTAAGAATTACAGACGCTGAGCTGAGGCTTCCACAGACACAACCTGATGTAAGATTTACAGACGCTGTTCATAGGCTTCCACAGACACAATCTGATGTAAGATGTAAGAATTACAGACGCTGAGCTGAGGCTTCCACAGACACAACCTGATGTAAGATGTAAGATTTACAGACGCTGAGCTGAAGCTTCCACAGACACAACCTGATGTAAGATTTATAGACGCTGAGCTGAAGCTTCCACAGACACAACCTGATGTAAGATGTAAGAATTACAGACAATGATCTCAGGCCTCCACAGGCACAACCTGATGTAAGATGTAAGATTTACAGACGCTGAGCTGAGGCTTCCACAGACACAACCTGATGTAAGATTTACAGACGCTGAGCTGAAGCTTCCACAGACACAACCTGATGTAAGACGTAAGAATTACAGACGCTGAGCTTAGGCTTCCACAGACACAACCTGATGTAAGATGTAAGAATTACAGACGCTGAGCTGAGGCTTCCACAGACACAACCTGATGTAAGATGTAAGAATTACAGACGCTGATCTCAGGCCTACACAGGCACAACCTGATGAAAGATTTACAGACGCTGTTCTTAGGCTTCCACAGACACAACCTGATGTAAGATGTAAGAATTACAGACGCTGATCTCAGGCTTCCACAGACACAACCTGATGTAAGATTTAAGATTTACAGACGCTGAGCTGAGGTTTCCACAGACACATCCTGATATAAGATGTAAGATTTACAGACGCTGAGCTGAGGCTTCCACAGACACAACCTGATGTAAGATGTAAGTTATACAGATGCAGAGCTGAGGCTTCCACAGACACAACCTGATGTAAAGTGTAAGAATTACAGACGCTGTGCTGAGGCTTCCACAGACACTACCTGATGTAAGACGTAAGATTTACAGACGCTGAGCTGAGGCTTCCACAGACACAACCTGATGTAAGATGTAAGAATTACAGACGCAGAGCTGAGGCTTCCTCAGACACAACCTGATGTAAGATGTAAGATTTACAGACGCAGAGCTGAGGCTTCCACAGACACAACGTGATGTAAGATGTAAGAATTACTGACGCTGAGCTGAGGCTTCCACAGACACAACCTGATGTAAGATGTAAGAATTACAGACGCTGAGCTGAGGCTTCCACAGACACAACCTGATGTAAGATTTAAGAATTACAGACACAGAGCTGAGGCTTCCACAGACACAACCTGATGTAAGATGTAAGAATTACAGACGCAGAGCTGAGTCTTCCACAGACACAACCTGATGTAAGATGAAAGATTTACAGACGCAGAGCTGAGGCTTCCACAGACACAACTTGATGTAAGATGTAAGATTTACAGACGCTGAGCTGAGGCTTCCACAGACACAACCTGATGTAAGATGTAAGAATTACAGATGCTGAGCTGAGGCTTCCACAGACACAACCTGATGTAAGATTTACAGATGCTGTTCATAGGCTTCCACAGACACAATCTGATGTAAGATGTAAGAATTACAGACGCTGATCTCAGGCTTCCATAGACACAACCTGATGTAAGATGTAAGATTTACAGACGCTGAGCTGAAGCTTCCACAGACACAACCTGATGTAAGATGTAAGAATTACAGACGCTGAGCTGAGGCTTCCACAGACACAACCTGATGTAAGATGTAAGAATTACAGACGCTGATCTCAGGCCTCCACAGGCACAACCTGATGAAAGATGTAAGATTTACAGACGCTGAGCTGAGGCTTCCACAGACACAACCTGATGTAAGATTTACAGACGCTGATCTCAGGCTTCCACAGACACAACCTGATGTAAGATTTAAGATTTACAGACGCTGAGCTGAGGCTTCCACAGACACAACCTGATGTAAGATGTAAGAATTACAGATGCAGAGCTGAGGCTTCCACAGACACAACCTGATGTAAGATGTAAGATTTACAGACGCTGAGCTGAGGCTTCCACAGACACAACCTGATGTAAGATGTAAGTATTACAGACGCTGATGTCAGGCTTCCACAGACACAGACTTGATGTAAGATGTAAGATTTACAGACGCAGAGCTGAGGGTTCCACAGACACAACCTGATGTAAGATGTAAGATTTACAGACGCTGAGCTGAGGCTTCCACAGACACAACCTGATGTAAAATGTAAGATTTACAGATGCTGAGCTGAGGCTTCCACAGACACAACCTGATGTAAGATGTAAGAATTACAGGCTCTGAGCTGAGGCTTCCACAGACACAACCTGATGTAAGATGTAAGATTTACAGAAGTAGAGCTGAGGCTTCCATAGACGCAACCTGATGTAAGATGTAAGAATTACAGACGCAGAGCTGAGGCTTCCACAGACACAACCTGATGTAAGATGTAAGATTTACAGACGCAGAGCTGAGGCTTCCACAGACACAACCTGATGTAAGATGCAAAAATTACAGACGCTGAGCTGAGGCTTCCACAGACACAACCTGATGTAAGATGTAAGATTTACAGACGCTGAACTGAGGCTTCCACAGACAAAACCTGATGTAAGATGTAGGAATTACAGACGCAGAGCTGAGTCTTCCACAGACACAACCTGATGTAAGATGTAAGATTTACAGACGCTGAGCTGAAACTTCCACAGACACAACCTGATGTAAGATGTAAGAATTACAGACGCTGAGCTGAGGCTTCCACAGACACAACCTGATGTAAGATATAAGAATTACACACGCAGAGCTGAGGCTCACACAGACACAAGCTGATGTAAAATGTAAGAATTACAGACGCAGAGATGAGGCTTCCACAGACACAACCTGTTGTAAGATTTACAGACGCTGAGCTGAAGCTTCCACAGACACAACCTGATGTAAGATGTAAGAATTACAGACGCTGATCTCAGGCCTCCACAGGCACAACCTGATGAAAGATGTAAGATTTACAGACGCTGAGCTGAGGCTTCCACAGACACAACCTGATGTAAGATTTACAGACGCTGTTCTTAGGCTTCCACAGACACAACCTGATGTAAGATTTAAGAATTACAGACGCTGATCTCAGGCTTCCACAGACACAACCTGATGTAAGATTTAAGATTTACAAACGCTGAGCTGAGGCTTCCACAGACACAACCTGATGTAAGATGTAAGAATTACAGATGCAGAGCTGAGGCTTCCACAGACACAACCTGATGTAAGATGTAAGTATTACAGACGCTGATCTCAGGCTTCCACAGACACAGACTTGATGTAAGATGTAAGATTTACAGACGCAGAGCTGAGGGTTCCACAGACACAACCTGATGTAAGATGTAAGATTTACAGATGCAGAGCTGAGGCTTCCACAGACACAACCTGATGTAAGATGTAAGAATTACATACGCTGAGCTGAGGCTTCCACAGACACAACCTGATGTAATATGTAAGAATTACAGACGCAGAGCTGAGGCTTCCACAGACACAATCTGATGTAAGATGTAAGAATTACACACGCTGAGCTGAGGCTTCCACAGTCACAACCTGATGTAAGATGAAAAAAATTACAGACGCTGATCTCAGGCTTCCACAGACACAACCTGATGTAAGATGTAAGAATTACAGATGCTGAGGTGAGGCTTCCACAGACACAACCTGATGTAAGATGTAAGATTTACAGACGCAGAGCTGAGGCTTCCACAGACACAACCTGATGTAAGATGTAAGAATTACAGATGCTGAGCTGAGGCTTCCACAGACACAACCTGATGTAATATGTAAGATTTACAGACGCTGAGCTGAGGCTTCCACAGACACAACCTGATGTAAGATGTAAGAATTACAGACGCTAATCTCAGGCCTCCACAGGCACAACCTGATGTAAGATGTAAGATTTACAGACGCTGAGCTGAAGCTTCCACAGACACAATCTGATGTAAGATGTAAGAATTACAGACGCTGATCTCAGGCTTCCACAGACACAACCTGATGTAAGATGTAAGATTTACAGACGCTGAGCTGAAGCTTCCACAGACACAACCTGATGTAAGACGTAAGAATTACAGACGCTGAGCTGAGGCTTCCACAGACACAACCTGATGTAAGATGTAAGAATTACAGACGCTGAGGTGAGGGTTCCACAGACACAACCTGATGTAAAATGTAAGAATTTCAGACGCTGAACTCAGGCCTCCACAGGCACAACCTGATGAAAGATGTAAGATTTACAGACGCTGAGCTGAGGCTTCCACAGACACAACCTGATGTAAGATGTAAGAATTACAGACACAGAGCTGAGGCTTCCACAGACACAACCTGATGTAAGATGAAAGATTTACAGACGCAGAGCTGAGGCTTCCACAGACACAACTTGATGTAAGATGTAAGATTTACAGACGCTGAGCTGAGGCTTCCACAGACACAACCTGATGTAAGATTTACAGACGCTGTTCATAGGCTTCCACAGACACAACCTGATGTAAGAATTATAGACGCTGAGCTGAAGCTTCCACAGACACAACCTGATGTAAGACGTAAGAATTACAGACGCTGAGCTGAGGCTTCCACAGACACAACCTGATGTAAGATGTAAGAATTACAGACGCTGAGCTGAGGCTTCCACAGACACAACCTGATGTAAGATTTACAGACGCTGTTCATAGGCTTCCACAGACACAATCTGATGTAAGATGTAAGAATTACAGACGCTGAGCTGAGGCTTCCACAGACACAACCCGATGTAAGATGTAAGATTTACAGACGCTGAGCTGAAGCTTCCACAGACACAACCTGATGTAAGATTTATAGACGCTGAGCTGAAGCTTCCACAGACACAACCTGATGTAAGATGTAAGAATTACAGACAATGATCTCAGGCCTCCACAGGCACAACCTGATGTAAGATGTAAGATTTACAGACGCTGAGCTGAGGCTTCCACAGACACAACCTGATGTAAGATTTACAGACGCTGAGCTGAAGCTTCCACAGACACAACCTGATGTAAGACGTAAGAATTACAGACGCTGAGCTTAGGCTTCCACAGACACAACCTGATGTAAGATGTAAGAATTACAGACGCTGAGCTGAGGCTTCCACAGACACAACCTGATGTAAGATGTAAGAATTACAGACGCTGATCTCAGGCCTACACAGGCACAACCTGATGAAAGATTTACAGACGCTGTTCTTAGGCTTCCACAGACACAACCTGATGTAAGATGTAAGAATTACAGACGCTGAGCTGAGGCTTCCACAGACACAACCTGATGTAAGATTTAAGATTTACAGACGCTGAGCTGAGGTTTCCACAGACACATCCTGATATAAGATGTAAGATTTACAGACGCTGAGCTGAGGCTTCCACCGACACAACCTGATGTAAGATGTAAGTTATACAGATGCAGAGCTGAGGCTTACACAGACACAACATGATGTAAGATGAAAGTATTACAGACGCTGATGTCAGGCTTCCACAGACACAACCTGATGTAAAATGTAAGAATTACAGACGCTGTGCTGAGGCTTCCACAGACACTACCTGATGTAAGACGTAAGATTTACAGACGCTGAGCTGAGGCTTCCACAGACACAACCTGATGTAAGATGTAAGAATTACAGACGCAGAGCTGAGGCTTCCTCAGACACAACCTGATGTAAGATGTAAGATTTACAGACGCAGAGCTGAGGCTTCCACAGACACAACGTGATGTAAGATGTAAGAATTACAGACGCTGAGCTGAGGCTTCCACAGACACAACCTGATGTAAGATGTAAGATTTACAGACGCTGAGCTGAGGCTTCCACAGACACAACCTGATGTAAGATGTAAGAATTACAGACACAGAGCTGAGGCTTCCACAGACACAACCTGATGTAAGATGTAAGAATCACAGACGCAGAGCTGAGTCTTCCACAGACACAACCTGATGTAAGATGAAAGATTTACAGACGCAGAGCTGAGGCTTCCACAGACACAACTTGATGTAAGATGTAAGATTTACAGACGCTGAGCTGAGGCTTCCACAGACACAACCTGATGTAAGATGTAAGAATTACAGATGCTGAGCTGAGGCTTCCACAGACACAACCTGATGTAAGATTTACAGATGCTGTTCATAGGCTTCCACAGACACAATCTGATGTAAGATGTAAGAATTACAGACGCTGATCTCAGGCTTCCATAGACACAACCTGATGTAAGATGTAAGATTTACAGACGCAGAGCTGAGGGTTCCACAGACACAACCTGATGTAAGATGTAAGATTTACAGACGCAGAGCTGAGGCTTCCACAGACACAACCTGATGTAAGATGTAAGAATTACAGATGCAGAGCTGAGGCTTCCACAGACACAACCTGATGTAAGATGTAAGAATTACAGACGCTGAGCTGAGGCTTCCACAGACACAACCTGATGTAAGATGTAAGAATTACAGACGCAGAGCTGAGGCTTCCACAGACACAACCTGATGTAAGATGTAAGATTTACAGACGCAGAGCTGAGGCTTCCACAGACACAACCTGATGTAAGATGTAAGAATTACAGACGCAGAGCTGAGTCTTCCACAGACACAACCTGATGTAAGATGTAAGATTTACAGACGCAGAGCTGAGGCTTCCACAGACACAACTTGATGTAAGATGTAAGATTTACAGACGCTAGGCTGAGGCTTCCACAGACACAACCTGATGTAAGATGTAAGAATTACAGATGCTGAGCTGAGGCTTCCACAGACACAACCTGATGTAAGATGTAAGATTTACAGATGCTGAGCTGAGGCTTCCACAGACACAACCTGATGTAAGATGTAAGAATTACAGACACTGATCTCAGGCCTCCACAGGCACAACCTGATGTAAGATGTAAGATTTACAGACGCTGAGCTGAGGCTTCCACAGACACAACCTGATGTAAGATTTACAGACGCTGAGCTGAAGCTTCCACAGACACAACCTGATGTAAGACGTAAGAATTACAGACGCTGAGCTGAGGCTTCCACAGACACATTCTGATGTAAGATGTAAGAATTACAGAAGCTGAGCTGAGGCTTCCACAGACACAACCTGATGTAAGATGTAAGAATTACAGACGCTGATCTCAGGCCTCCACAGGCACAACCTGATGAAAGATGTAAGATTTACAGACGCTGAGCTGAGGCTTCCACAGACACAACCTGATGTAAGATTTACAGACGCTGTTTTTAGGCTTCCACAGACACAACCTGATGTAAGATGTAAGAATTACAGACGCTGATCTCAGGCTTCCACAGACACTACCTGATGTAAGACGTAAGATTTACAGACGCAGAGCTGAGGCTTCCACAGACACAACCTGATGTAAGATGTAAGAATTACAGACGCTGAGCTGAGGCTTCCATAGACACAACCTGATGTAAGATGTAAGAATTACAGACACAGAGCTGAGGCTTCCACAGACACAACCTGATGTAAGATGAAAGATTTACAGACGCAGAGCTGAGGCTTCCACAGACACAACCTGATGTAAGATGTAAGATTTACAGACGCTGAGCTGAGGCTTCCACAGACACAACCTGATGTAAGAATTATAGACGCTGAGCTGAAGCTTCCACAGACACAACCTGATGTAAGACGTAAGAATTACTGACGCTGAGCTGAGGCTTCCACAGACACAACCTGATGTAAGATGTAAGAATTACAGACGCTGAGCTGAGGCTTCCACAGACACAACCTGATGTAAGATTTACAGACGCTGTTCATAGGCTTCCACAGACACAATCTGATGTAAGATGTAAGAATTACAGACGCTGAGCTGAGGCTTCCACAGACACAACCTGATGTAAGATGTAAGATTTACAGACGCTGAGCTGAAGCTTCCACAGACACAACCTGATGTAAGATTTATAGACGCTGAGCTGAAGCTTCCACAGACACAACCTGATGTAAGATGTAAGAATTACAGACAATGATCTCAGGCCTCCACAGGCACAACCTGATGTAAGATGTAAGATTTACAGACGCTGAGCTGAGGCTTCCACAGACACAACCTGATGTAAGATTTACAGACGCTGAGCTGAAGCTTCCACAGACACAACCTGATGTAAGACGTAAGAATTACAGACGCTGAGCTTAGGCTTCCACAGACACAACCTGATGTAAGATGTAAGAATTACAGAAGCTGAGCTGAGGCTTCCACAGACACAACCTGATGTAAGATGTAAGAATTACAGACGCTGATCTCAGGCCTCCACAGGCACAACCTGATGAAAGATGTAAGATTTACAGACGCTGAGCTGAGGCTTCCACAGACACAACCTGATGTAAGATTTACAGACGCTGTTTTTAGGCTTCCACAGACACAACCTGATGTAAGATGTAAGAATTACAGACGCTGATCTCAGGCTTCCACAGACACTACCTGATGTAAGACGTAAGATTTACAGACGCAGAGCTGAGGCTTCCACAGACACAACCTGATGTAAGATGTAAGAATTACAGACGCTGAGCTGAGGCTTCCATAGACACAACCTGATGTAAGATGTAAGAATTACAGACACAGAGCTGAGGCTTCCACAGACACAACCTGATGTAAGATGAAAGATTTACAGACGCAGAGCTGAGGCTTCCACAGACACAACTTGATGTAAGATGTAAGATTTACAGACGCTGAGCTGAGGCTTCCACAGACACAACCTGATGTAAGAATTATAGACGCTGAGCTGAAGCTTCCACAGACACAACCTGATGTAAGACGTAAGAATTACAGACGCTGAGCTGAGGCTTCCACAGACACAACCTGATGTAAGATGTAAGAATTACAGACGCTGAGCTGAGGCTTCCACAGACACAACCTGATGTAAGATTTACAGACGCTGTTCATAGGCTTCCACAGACACAATCTGATGTAAGATGTAAGAATTACAGACGCTGAGCTGAGGCTTCCACAGACACAACCTGATGTAAGATGTAAGATTTACAGACGCTGAGCTGAAGCTTCCACAGACACAACCTGATGTAAGATTTATAGACGCTGAGCTGAAGCTTCCACAGACACAACCTGATGTAAGATGTAAGAATTACAGACAATGATCTCAGGCCTCCACAGGCACAACCTGATGTAAGATGTAAGATTTACAGACGCTGAGCTGAGGCTTCCACAGACACAACCTGATGTAAGATTTACAGACGCTGAGCTGAAGCTTCCACAGACACAACCTGATGTAAGACGTAAGAATTACAGACGCTGAGCTTAGGCTTCCACAGACACAACCTGATGTAAGATGTAAGAATTACAGACGCTGAGCTGAGGCTTCCACAGACACAACCTGATGTAAGATGTAAGAATTACAGACGCTGATCTCAGGCCTACACAGGCACAACCTGATGAAAGATTTACAGACGCTGTTCTTAGGCTTCCACAGACACAACCTGATGTAAGATGTAAGAATTACAGACGCTGATCTCAGGCTTCCACAGACACAACCTGATGTAAGATTTAAGATTTACAGACGCTGAGCTGAGGTTTCCACAGACACATCCTGATATAAGATGTAAGATTTACAGACGCTGAGCTGAGGCTTCCACAGACACAACCTGATGTAAGATGTAAGTTATACAGATGCAGAGCTGAGGCTTCCACAGACACAACCTGATGTAAAGTGTAAGAATTACAGACGCTGTGCTGAGGCTTCCACAGACACTACCTGATGTAAGACGTAAGATTTACAGACGCTGAGCTGAGGCTTCCACAGACACAACCTGATGTAAGATGTAAGAATTACAGACGCAGAGCTGAGGCTTCCTCAGACACAACCTGATGTAAGATGTAAGATTTACAGACGCAGAGCTGAGGCTTCCACAGACACAACGTGATGTAAGATGTAAGAATTACAGACGCTGAGCTGAGGCTTCCACAGACACAACCTGATGTAAGATGTAAGAATTACAGACGCTGAGCTGAGGCTTCCACAGACACAACCTGATGTAAGATGTAAGAATTACAGACACAGAGCTGAGGCTTCCACAGACACAACCTGATGTAAGATGTAAGAATTACAGACGCAGAGCTGAGTCTTCCACAGACACAACCTGATGTAAGATGAAAGATTTACAGACGCAGAGCTGAGGCTTCCACAGACACAACTTGATGTAAGATGTAAGATTTACAGACGCTGAGCTGAGGCTTCCACAGACACAACCTGATGTAAGATGTAAGAATTACAGATGCTGAGCTGAGGCTTCCACAGACACAACCTGATGTAAGATTTACAGATGCTGTTCATAGGCTTCCACAGACACAATCTGATGTAAGATGTAAGAATTACAGACGCTGATCTCAGGCTTCCATAGACACAACCTGATGTAAGATGTAAGATTTACAGACGCTGAGCTGAAGCTTCCACAGACACAACCTGATGTAAGATGTAAGAATTACAGACGCTGAGCTGAGGCTTCCACAGACACAACCTGATGTAAGATGTAAGAATTACAGACGCTGATCTCAGGCCTCCACAGGCACAACCTGATGAAAGATGTAAGATTTACAGACGCTGAGCTGAGGCTTCCACAGACACAACCTGATGTAAGATTTACAGACGCTGATCTCAGGCTTCCACAGACACAACCTGATGTAAGATTTAAGATTTACAGACGCTGAGCTGAGGCTTCCACAGACACAACCTGATGTAAGATGTAAGAATTACAGATGCAGAGCTGAGGCTTCCACAGACACAACCTGATGTAAGATGTAAGATTTACAGACGCTGAGCTGAGGCTTCCACAGACACAACCTGATGTAAGATGTAAGTATTACAGACGCTGATGTCAGGCTTCCACAGACACAGACTTGATGTAAGATGTAAGATTTACAGACGCAGAGCTGAGGGTTCCACAGACACAACCTGATGTAAGATGTAAGATTTACAGACGCTGAGCTGAGGCTTCCACAGACACAACCTGATGTAAAATGTAAGATTTACAGATGCTGAGCTGAGGCTTCCACAGACACAACCTGATGTAAGATGTAAGAATTACAGGCTCTGAGCTGAGGCTTCCACAGACACAACCTGATGTAAGATGTAAGATTTACAGAAGTAGAGCTGAGGCTTCCATAGACGCAACCTGATGTAAGATGTAAGAATTACAGACGCAGAGCTGAGGCTTCCACAGACACAACCTGATGTAAGATGTAAGATTTACAGACGCAGAGCTGAGGCTTCCACAGACACAACCTGATGTAAGATGTAAGATTTACAGACGCAGAGCTGAGGCTTCCACAGACACAACCTGATGTAAGATGTAAGATTTACAGACGCTGAACTGAGGCTTCCACAGACAAAACCTGATGTAAGATGTAGGAATTACAGACGCAGAGCTGAGTCTTCCACAGACACAACCTGATGTAAGATGTAAGATTTACAGACGCTGAGCTGAAACTTCCACAGACACAACCTGATGTAAGATGTAAGAATTACAGACGCTGAGCTGAGGCTTCCACAGACACAACCTGATGTAAGATATAAGAATTACACACGCAGAGCTGAGGCTCACACAGACACAAGCTGATGTAAAATGTAAGAATTACAGACGCAGAGATGAGGCTTCCACAGACACAACCTGTTGTAAGATTTACAGACGCTGAGCTGAAGCTTCCACAGACACAACCTGATGTAAGATGTAAGAATTACAGACGCTGAGCTGAGGCTTCCACAGACACAACCTGATGTAAGATGTAAGAATTACAGACGCTGATCTCAGGCCTCCACAGGCACAACCTGATGTAAGATTTACAGACGCTGTTCTTAGGCTTCCACAGACACAACCTGATGTAAGATTTAAGAATTACAGACGCTGATCTCAGGCTTCCACAGACACAACCTGATGTAAGATTTAAGATTTACAAACGCTGAGCTGAGGCTTCCACAGACACAACCTGATGTAAGATGTAAGAATTACAGATGCAGAGCTGAGGCTTCCACAGACACAACCTGATGTAAGATGTAAGTATTACAGACGCTGATCTCAGGCTTCCACAGACACAGACTTGATGTAAGATGTAAGATTTACAGACGCAGAGCTGAGGGTTCCACAGACACAACCTGATGTAAGATGTAAGATTTACAGATGCAGAGCTGAGGCTTCCACAGACACAACCTGATGTAAGATGAAAAAAATTACAGACGCTGATCTCAGGCTTCCACAGACACAACCTGATGTAAGATGTAAGAATTACAGATGCTGAGGTGAGGCTTCCACAGACACAACCTGATGTAAGATGTAAGATTTACAGACGCAGAGCTGAGGCTTCCACAGACACAACCTGATGTAAGATGTAAGAATTACAGATGCTGAGCTGAGGCTTCCACAGACACAACCTGATGTAATACGTAAGATTTACAGACGCTGAGCTGAGGCTTCCACAGACACAACCTGATGTAAGATGTAAGAATTACAGACGCTAATCTCAGGCCTCCACAGGCACAACCTGATGTAAGATGTAAGATTTACAGACGCTGAGCTGAAGCTTCCACAGACACAATCTGATGTAAGATGTAAGAATTACAGACGCTGATCTCAGGCTTCCACAGACACAACCTGATGTAAGATGTAAGATTTACAGACGCTGAGCTGAAGCTTCCACAGACACAACCTGATGTAAGACGTAAGAATTACAGACGCTGAGCTGAGGCTTCCACAGACACAACCTGATGTAAGATGTAAGAATTACAGACGCTGAGGTGAGGCTTCCACAGACACAACCTGATGTAAAATGTAAGAATTTCAGACGCTGAACTCAGGCCTCCACAGGCACAACCTGATGAAAGATGTAAGATTTACAGACGCTGAGCTGAGGCTTCCACAGACACAACCTGATGTAAGATTTACAGACGCTGTTCTTAGGCTTCCACAGACACAACCTGATGTAAGATGTAAGAAATACAGACGCTGATCTCAGGCTTCCACAGACACAACCTGATGTAAGATTTAAGATTTACAGACGCTGAGCTGAGGCTTCCACAGACACAACCTGATGTAAGATGTAAGATTTACAGACGCTGAGCTGAGGCTTCCACAGACACAACCTGATGTAAGATGTAAGAATTACAGATGCAGAGCTGAGGCTTCCACAGACACAACCTGATGTAAGATGTAAGTATTACAGACGCTGATCTCAGGCTTCCACAGACACAGACTTGATGTAAGATGTAAGATTTACAGACGCAGAGCTGAGGGTTCCACAGACACAACCTGATGTAAGATGTAAGAATTACATACGCTGAGCTGAGGCTTCCACAGACACAACCTGATGTAATATGTAAGAATTACACACGCTGAGCTGAGGCTTCCACAGTCACAACCTGATGTAAGATGAAAAAAATTACAGACGCTGATCTCAGGCTTCCACAGACACAACCTGATGTAAGATGTAAGAATTACAGACGCAGAGCTGAGGCTTCCACAGACACAACCTGATGTAAGATGTAAGAATTACAGATGCTGAGGTGAGGCTTCCACGGACACAACTTGATGTAAGATGTAAGATTTACAGACGATGAGCTGAGGCTTCCACAGACACAACCTGATGTAAGATGTAAGAATTACAGACGCAGAGCTGAGGCTTCCTCAGACACAACCTGATGTAAGATGTAAGATTTACAGACGCAGAGCTGAGGCTTCCACAGACACAACGTGATGTAAGATGTAAGAATTACAGACGCTGAGCTGAGGCTTCCACAGACACAACCTGATGTAAGATGTAAGATTTACAGACGCTGAGCTGAGGCTTCCACAGACACAACCTGATGTAAGATGTAAGAATTACAGACACAGAGCTGAGGCTTCCACAGACACAACCTGATGTAAGATGTAAGAATTACAGACGCAGAGCTGAGTCTTCCACAGACACAACCTGATGTAAGATGAAAGATTTACAGATGCAGAGCTGAGGCTTCCACAGACACAACTTGATGTAAGATGTAAGATTTACAGACGCTGAGCTGAGGCTTCCACAGACACAACCTGACGTAAGATGTAAGAATTACAGACGCTGAGCTGAGGCTTCCACAGACACAACCTGATGTAAGATTTACAGACGCTGTTCATAGGCTTCCACAGACACAATCTGATGTAAGATGTAAGAATTACAGACGCTGATCTCAGGCTTCCATAGACACAACCTGATGTAAGATGTAAGATTTACAGACGCTGAGCTGAAGCTTCCACAGACACAACCTGATGTAAGATGTAAGAATTACAGACGCTGAGCTGAGGCTTCCACAGACACAACCTGATGTAAGATGTAAGAATTACAGACGCTGATCTCAGGCCTCCACAGGCACAACCTGATGAAAGATGTAAGATTTACAGACGCTGAGCTGAGGCTTCCAAAGACACAACCTGATGTAAGATTTACAGACGCTGATCTCAGGCTTCCACAGACACAACCTGATGTAAGATTTAAGATTTACAGACGCTGAGCTGAGGCTTCCACAGACACAACCTGATGTAAGATGTAAGAATTACAGATGCAGAGCTGAGGCTTCCACAGACACAACCTGATGTAAGATGTAAGATTTACAGACGCTGAGCTGAGGCTTCCACAGACACAACCTGATGTAAGATGTAAGTATTACAGACGCTGATGTCAGGCTTCCACAGACACAGACTTGATGTAAGATGTAAGATTTACAGACGCAGAGCTGAGGGTTCCACAGACACAACCTGATGTAAGATGTAAGATTTACAGACGCTGAGCTGAGGCTTCCACAGACACAACCTGATGTAAAATGTAAGATTTACAGATGCTGAGCTGAGGCTTCCACAGACACAACCTGATGTAAGATGTAAGAATTACAGGCTCTGAGCTGAGGCTTCCACAGACACAACCTGATGTAAGATGTAAGATTTACAGAAGTAGAGCTGAGTCTTCCATAGACGCAACCTGATGTAAGATGTAAGAATTACAGACGCAGAGCTGAGGCTTCCACAGACACAACCTGATGTAAGATGTAAGATTTACAGACGCAGAGCTGAGGCTTCCACAGACCCAACCTGATGTAAGATGCAAAAATTACAGACGCTGAGCTGAGGCTTCCACAGACACAACCTGATGTAAGATGTAAGATTTACAGACGCTGAACTGAGGCTTCCACAGACAAAACCTGATGTAAGATGAAGGAATTACAGACGCAGAGCTGAGTCTTCCACAGACACAACCTGATGTAAGATGTAAGATTTACAGACGCTGAGCTGAAACTTCCACAGACACAACCTGATGTAAGATGTAAGATTTACAGACGCTGAGCTGAGGCTTCAACAGACACAACCTGATGTAAGATGTAAGATTTACAGACGCAGAGCTGAGGCTTCCACAGACACAACTTGATGTAAGATGTAAGAATTACAGATGCTGAGCTGAGGCTTCCACAGACACAACATGATGTAAGATGTAAGAATTACAGACGCTGAGCTGAGGCTTCCACAGACACAATCTGATGTAAGATGTAAGAATTACAGACGCTGAGCTTAGGCTTCCACAGACACAACCTGATGTAAGATGTAAGAATTACAGACGCTGATCTCAGGCTTCCACAGACACAACCTGATGTAAGATGTAAGAATTACAGACGCAGAGCTGAGGCTCACACAGACACAAGCTGATGTAAAATGTAAGAATTACAGACGCAGACATGAGTCTTCCACAGACACAACCTGTTGTAAGATTTACAGACGCTGAGCTGAAGCTTCCACAGACACAACCTGATGTAAGATGTAAGAATTACAGACGCTGATCTCAGGCCTCCACAGGCACAACCTGATGAAAGATGTAAGATTTACAGACGCTGAGCTGAGGCTTCCACAGACACAACCTGATGTAAGATTTACAGACGCTGTTCTTAGGCTTCCACAGACACAACCTGATGTAAGATGTAAGAATTACAGACGCTGATCTCAGGCTTCCACAGACACAACCTGATGTAAGATTTAAGATTTACAGACGCTGAGCTGAGGCTTCCACAGACACAACCTGATGTAAGATGTAAGAATTACAGATGCAGAGCTGAGGCTTCCACAGACACAACCTGATGTAAGATGTAAGTATTACAGACGCTGATCTCAGGCTTCCACAGACACAGACTTGATGTAAGATGTAAGATTTACAGACGCAGAGCTGAGGGTTCCACAGACACAACCTGATGTAAGATGTAAGATTTACAGATGCAGAGCTGAGGCTTCCACAGACACAACCTGATGTAAGATGTAAGAATTACATACGCTGAGCTGAGGCTTCCACAGACACAACCTGATGTAATATGTAAGAATTACAGACGCAGAGCTGAGGCTTCCACAGACACAATCTGATGTAAGATGTAAGAATTACACACGCTGAGCTGAGGCTTCCACAGACACAACCTGATGTAAGATGTAAGAATTACAGACGCAGAGCTGAGGCTCACACAGACACAAGCTGATGTAAAATGTAAGAATTACAGACGCAGAGATGAGTCTTCCAAAGACACAACCTGTTGTAAGATTTACAGACGCTGAGCTGAAGCTTCCACAGACACAACCTGATGTAAGATGTAAGAATTACAGACGCTGATCTCAGGCCTCCACAGGCACAACCTGATGAAAGATGTAAGATTTACAGACGCTGAGCTGAGGCTTCCACAGACACAACCTGATGTAAGATTTACAGACGCTGTTCTTAAGCTTCCACAGACACAACCTGATGTAAGATGTAAGAATTACAGACGCTGATCTCAGGCTTCCATAGACACAACCTGATGTAAGATTTAAGATTTACAGACGCTGAGCTGAGGCTTCCACAGACACAACCTGATGTAAGATGTAAGAATTACAGATGCAGAGCTGAGGCTTCCACAGACACAACCTGATGTAAGATGTAAGTATTACAGACGCTGATCTCAGGCTTCCACAGACACAGACTTGATGTAAGATGTAAGATTTACAGACGCAGAGCTGAGGGTTCCACAGACACAACCTGATGTAAGATGTAAGATTTACAGATGCAGAGCTGAGGCTTCCACAGACACAACCTGATGTAAGATGTAAGAATTACATACGCTGAGCTGAGGCTTCCACAGACACAACCTGATGTAATATGTAAGAATTACAGACGCAGAGCTGAGGCTTCCACAGACACAATCTGATGTAAGATGTAAGAATTACACACGCTGAGCTGAGGCTTCCACAGACACAACCTGATGTAAGATGTAAGATTTACAGACGCTGAGCTGAGGCTTCCACAGACACAACCTGATGTAAGATGTAAGTATTACAGACGCTGATCTCAGGCTTCCACAGACACAGAGTTGATGTAAGATGTAAGATTTACAGACGCAGAGCTGAGGGTTCCACAGACACAACCTGATGTAAGATGTAAGAATTACAGATGCTGAGCTGAGGCTTCCACAGACACAACATGATGTAAGATGTAAGAATTACAGATGCTGAGCTGAGGCTTCCACAGACACAACATGATGTAAGATGTAAGAATTACAGACTCTGAGCTGAGGCTTCCACAGACACAACCTGATGTAAGATGTAAGAATTACAGACTCTGAGCTGAGGCTTCCACAGACACAACCTGATGTAAGATGTAAGAATTACAGACGCAGAGCTGAGGCTTCCTCAGACACAACCTGATGTAAGATGTAAGATTTACAGACGCAGAGCTGAGGCTTCCACAGACACAACCTGATGTAAGATGTAAGAATTACAGACGCTGAGCTGAGGCTTCCACAGACACAACCTGATGTAAGATGTAAGATTTACAGACGCTGAGCTGAAGCTTCCACAGACACAACCTGATGTAAGATGTAGGAATTACAGACGCAGAGCTGAGGCTTCCACAGACACAACCTGATGTAAGATGTAAGATTTACGGACGCTGAGCTGAGGCTTCCACAGACACAACCTGATGTAAGATGTAAGATTTACAGACGCTGAGCTGAGGCTTCCACAGACACAACCTGATGTAAGATGTAAGATTTACAGACGCAGAGCTGAGGGTTCCACAGACACAACCTGATGTAAGATGTAAGAATTACAGATGCTGAGCTGAGGCTTCCACAGACACAACATGATGTAAGATGTAAGAATTACAGACTCTGAGCTGAGGCTTCCACAGACACAACCTGATGTAAGATGTAAGAATTACAGACGCAGAGCTGAGGCTTCCTCAGACACAACCTGATGTAAGATGTAAGATTTACAGACGCTGTTCTTAGGCTTCCAAAGACAAAACCTGATGTAAGATGTAAGAATTACAGACGCAGAGCTGAGGCTTCCACAGACACAACCTGATGTAAGATGTAAGAATTACAGACGCAGAGCTGAGGCTTCCATAGACACAACCTGTTGTAAGATTTACAGACGCTGAGCTGAGGCTTCCACAGACACAACCTGATGTAAGATGTAAGAATTACAGACGCTGATCTCAGGCCTCCACAGGCACAACCTGATGAAAGATGTAAGATTTACAGACGCTGAGCTGAGGCTTCCACAGACACAACCTGATGTAAGATTTACAGACGCTGTTCTTAGGCTTCCACAGACACAACCTGATGTAAGATGTAAGAATTACAGACGCTGATCTCAGGCTTCCACAGACACAACCTGATGTAAGATTTAAGATTTACAGACGCTGAGCTGAGGCTTCCACAGACACAACCTGATGTAAGATGTAAGAATTACAGATGCAGAGCTGAGGCTTCCACAGACACAACCTGATGTAAGATGTAAGTATTACAGACGCTGATCTAAGGCTTCCACAGACACAGACTTGATGTAAGATGTAAGATTTACAGACGCAGAGCTGAGGGTTCCACAGACACAACCTGATGTAAGATGTAAGATTTACAGATGCAGAGCTGAGGCTTCCACAGACACAACCTGATGTAAGATGTAAGAATTACATACGCTGAGCTGAGGCTTCCACAGACACAACCTGATGTAATATGTAAGAATTACAGACGCAGAGCTGAGGCTTCCACAGACACAATCTGATGTAAGATGTAAGAATTACACACGCTGAGCTGAGGCTTCCACAGTCACAACCTGATGTAAGATGAAAAAAATTACAGACGCTGATCTCAGGCTTCCACAGACACAACCTGATGTAAGATGTAAGAATTACAGATGCTGAGGTGAGGCTTCCACGGACACAACTTGATGTAAGATGTAAGATTTACAGACGCTGAGCTGAGGCTTCCACAGACACAACCTGATGTAAGATGTAAGAATTACAGATGCTGAGCTGAGGCTTCCACAGACACAACCTGATGTAAGATGTAAGATTTACAGACGCTGAGCTGAGGCTTCCACAGACACAACCTGATGTAAGATGTAAGAATTACAGACACTGATCTCAGGCCTCCACGGGCACAACCTGATGTAAGATGTAAGATTTACAGACGCTGTTCTTAGGCTTCCACAGACACAACCTGATGTAAGATGTAAGAATTACAGACGCTGATCTCAGGCTTCCACAGACACAACCTGATGTAAGATGTAAGATTTACAGACGCTGAGCTGAAGCTTCCACAGACACAACCTGATGTAAGACGTAAGAATTACAGACGCTGAGCTGAGGCTTCCACAGACACAACCTGATGTAAGATGTAAGAATTACAGACGCTGAGGTGAGGCTTCCACAGACACAACCTGATGTAAAATGTAAGAATTTCAGACGCTGAACTCAGGCCTCCACAGGCACAACCTGATGAAAGATGTAAGATTTACAGACGCTGAGCTGAGGCTTCCACAGACACAACCTGATGTAAGATTTACAGACGCTGTTCTTAGGCTTCCACAGACACAGCCTGATGTAAGATGTAAGAATTACAGACGCTGATCTCAGGCTTCCACAGACACAACCTGATGTAAGATTTAAGATTTACAGATGCTGAGCTGAGGCTTCCACAGACACAACCTGATGTAAGATGTAAGATTTACAGACGCTGAGCTGAGGCTTCCACAGACACAACCTGATGTAAGATGTAAGAATTACAGATGCAGAGCTGAGGCTTCCACAGACACAACCTGATGTAAGATGTAAGTATTACAGACGCTGATCTCAGGCTTCCACAGACACAGAGTTGATGTAAGATGTAAGATTTACAGACGCAGAGCTGAGGGTTCCACAGACACAACCTGATGTAAGATGTAAGAATTACAGATGCTGAGCTGAGGCTTCCACAGACACAACCTGATGTAAGATGTAAGATTTACAGACGCTGAGCTGAGGCTTCCACAGACACAACATGATGTAAGATGTAAGAATTACAGACTCTGAGCTGAGGCTTCCACAGACACAACCTGATGTAAGATGTAAGAATTACAGACGCAGAGCTGAGGCTTCCTCAGACACAACCTGATGTAAGATGTAAGATTTACAGACGCAGAGCTGAGGCTTCCACAGACACAACCTGATGTAAGATGTAAGAATTACAGACGCTGAGCTGAGGCTTCCACAGGCACAACCTGATGTAAGATGTAAGAATTACAGACGCTGAGCTGAGGCTTCCACAGACACAACCTGATGTAAGATTTACAGACGCTGTTCATAGGCTTCCACAGACACAATCTGATGTAATATGTAAGAATTACAGACGCTAATCTCAGGCCTCCACAGGCACAACCTGATGTAAGATGTAAGATTTACAGACGCTGAGCTGAAGCTTCCACAGACACAATCTGATGTAAGATGTAAGAATTACAGACGCTGATCTCAGGCTTCCACAGACACAACCTGATGTAAGATGTAAGATTTACAGACGCTGAGCTGAAGCTTCCACAGACACAACCTGATGTAAGACGTAAGAATTACAGACGCTGAGCTGAGGCTTCCACAGACACAACCTGATGTAAGATGTAAGAATTACAGACGCTGAGGTGAGGCTTCCACAGACACAACCTGATGTAAAATGTAAGAATTTCAGACGCTGAACTCAGGCCTCCACAGGCACAACCTGATGAAAGATGTAAGATTTACAGACGCTGAGCTGAGGCTTCCACAGACACAACCTGATGTAAGATTTACAGACGCTGTTCTTAGGCTTCCACAGACACAACCTGATGTAAGATGTAAGAATTACAGACGCTGATGTCAGGCTTCCACAGACACAACCTGATGTAAGATTTAAGATTTACAGACGCTGAGCTGAGGTTTCCACAGACACAACCTGATGTAAGATGTAAGATTTACAGACGCTGAGCTGAGGTTTCCACAGACACAACCTGATATAAGATGTAAGATTTACAGACGCTGAGCTGAGGCTTCCACAGACACAACCTGATGTAAGATGTAAGTATTACAGACGCTGATGTCAGGCTTCCACAGACACAACCTGATGTAAGATGTAAGGTTTACAGACGCTGAGCTGAGGCTTCCACAGACACAACCTGATGTAAGATGTAAGAATTACAGACGCTGAGCTGAGGCTTCCACAGACACAACCTGATGTAAGATGTAAGAATTACATACGCTGAGCTGAGGCTTCCACAGACACAACCTGATGTAATATGTAAGAATTACAGACGCAGAGCTGAGGCTTCCACAGACACAATCTGATGTAAGATGTAAGAATTACACACGCTGAGCTGAGGCTTCCACAGTCACAACCTGATGTAAGATGAAAAAAATTACAGACGCTGATCTCAGGCTTCCACAGACACAACCTGATGTAAGATGTAAGAATTACAGACGCAGAGCTGAGGCTTCCACAGACACAACGTGATGTCAGATGTAAGAATTACAGATGCTGAGGTGAGGCTTCCACGGACACAACTTGATGTAAGATGTAAGATTTACAGACGCTGAGCTGAGGCTTCCACAGACACAACCTGATGTAAGATGTAAGATTTACAGACGCTGAGCTGAGGCTTCCACAGACACAACCTGATGTAAGATGTAAGATTTACAGACGCAGAGCTGAGGCTTCCACAGACACAACCTGATGTAAGATGTAAGAATTACAGACGCTGAGCTGAGGCTTCCACAGACACAACCTGATGTAAGATGTAAGAATTACAGACGCTGAGCTGAGGCTTCCACAGACACAACCTGATGTAAGATGTAAGAATTACAGACACAGAGCTGAGGCTTCCACAGACACAACCTGATGTAAGATGTAAGAATTACAGACGCAGAGCTGAGGCTTCCACAGACACAACCTGATGTAAGATGAAAGATTTACAGATGCAGAGCTGAGGCTTCCACAGACACAACTTGATGTAAGATGTAAGATTTACAGACGCTGAGCTGAGGCTTCCACAGACACAACCTGATGTAAGATGTAAGAATTACAGACGCTGAGCTGAGGCTTCCACAGACACAACCTGATGTAAGATGTAAGAATTACAGACGCTGAGCTGAGGCTTCCACAGACACAACCTGATGTAAGATGTAAGATTTACAGACGCTGAGCTGAAGCTTCCACAGACACAACCTGATGTAAGATGTAAGAATTACAGACGCTGATCTCAGGCCTCCACAGGCACAACCTGATGAAAGATGTAAGATTTACAGACGCTGAGCTGAGGCTTCCACAGACACAACCTGATGTAAGATTTACAGACGCTGATCTCAGGCTTCCACAGACACAACCTGATGTAAGATTTAAGATTTACAGACGCTGAGCTGAGGCTTCCACAGACACAACCTGATGTAAGATGTAAGAATTACAGATGCAGAGCTGAGGCTTCCACAGACACAACCTGATGTAAGATGTAAGATTTACAGACGCTGAGCTGAGGCTTCCACAGACACAACCTGATGTAAGATGTAAGTATTACAGACGCTGATGTCAGGCTTCCACAGACACAACCTGATGTAAGATGTAAGGTTTACAGACGCTGAGCTGTGGGTTCCACAGACACAACCTGATGTAACGTGTAAGAATTACACACGCTGAGCTGAGGCTTCCACAGACACAACCTGATGTAAGATGTAAGATTTACAGACGCTGAGCTGAGGCTTCCACAGACACAACCTGATGTAAGATGTAAGATTTACAGACGCTGAGCTGAGGCTTCCACAGACACAACCTGATGTAAGATGTAAGAATTACAGACGCAGAGCTGAGGCTTCCACAGACACAACCTGATGTAAGATGTAAGATTTACAGACGCAGAGCTGAGGCTTCCACAGACACAACCTGATGTAAGATGTAAGAATTACAGACGCTGAGCTGAGGCTTCCACAGACACAACCTGATGTAAGATGTAAGATTTACAGACGCTGAGCTGAGGCTTCCACAGACACAACCTGATGTAAGATGTAAGAATTACAGACGCAGAGCTGAGGCTTCCACAGACACAACCTGATGTAAGATGTAAGAATTACAGACGCTGAGCTGAGGCTTCCACAGACACAACCTGATGTAAGATGTAAGATTTACAGACGCTGAGCTGAGGCTTCCACAGACACAACCTGATGTAAGATGTAAGATTTACAGACGCAGAGCTGAGGCTTCCACAGACACAACCTGATGTAAGACGTAAGAATTACAGACACTGAGCTGAGGCTTCCACAGACACAACCTGATGTAAGATGTAAGAATTACAGACGCTGAGCTGAGGCTTCCACAGACACAACCTGATGTAAGATGTAAGAATTACAGACGCTGAGCTGAGGCTTCCACAGACACAACCTGATGTAAGATGTAAGAATTACAGACGCTGATCTCAGGCTTCCACAGACACAACCTGATGTAAGATGTAAGAATTACAGACGCAGAGCTGAGGCTTCCACAGACACAACCTGATGTAAGATGTAAGAATTACAGACGCAGAGCTGAGGCTTCCACAGACACAACCTGTTGTAAGATTTACAGACGCTGAGCTGAAGCTTCCACAGACACAACCTGATGTAAGATGTAAGAATTACAGACGCTGATCTCAGGCCTCCACAGGCACAACCTGATGAAAGATGTAAGATTTACAGACGCTGAGCTGAGGCTTCCACAGACACAACCTGATGTAAGATTTACAGACACTGTTCTTAGGCTTCCACAGACACAACCTGATGTAAGATGTAAGATTTACAGACGCTGAGCTGAGGCTTCCACAGACACAACCTGATGTAAGATGTAAGATTTACAGACGCTGAGCTGAGGCTTCCACAGACACAACCTGATGTAAGATGTAAGAATTACAGATGCAGAGCTGAGGCTTCCACAGACACAACCTGATGTAAGATGTAAGTATTACAGACGCTGATCTAAGGCTTCCACAGACACAGACTTGATGTAAGATGTAAGATTTACAGACGCAGAGCTGAGGGTTCCACAGACACAACCTGATGTAAGATGTAAGATTTACAGATGCAGAGCTGAGGCTTCCACAGACACAACCTGATGTAAGATGTAAGAATTACATACGCTGAGCTGAGGCTTCCACAGACACAACCTGATGTAATATGTAAGAATTACAGACGCAGAGCTGAGGCTTCCACAGACACAATCTGATGTAAGATGTAAGAATTACACACGCTGAGCTGAGGCTTCCACAGTCACAACCTGATGTAAGATGAAAAAAATTACAGACGCTGATCTCAGGCTTCCACAGACACAACCTGATGTAAGATGTAAGAATTACAGATGCTGAGGTGAGGCTTCCACGGACACAACTTGATGTAAGTTGTAAGATTTACAGACGCTGAGCTGAGGCTTCCACAGACACAACCTGATGTAAGATGTAAGAATTACAGATGCTGAGCTGAGGCTTCCACAGACACAACCTGATGTAAGATGTAAGATTTACAGACGCTGAGCTGAGGCTTCCACAGACACAACCTGATGTAAGATGTAAGAATTACAGACACTGATCTCAGGCCTCCACAGGCACAACCTGATGTAAGATGTAAGATTTACAGACGCTGAGCTGAGGCTTCCACAGACACAATCTGATGTAAGATGTAAGAATTACAGACGCTGATCTCAGGCTTCCACAGACACAACCTGATGTAAGATGTAAGATTTACAGACGCTGAGCTGAAGCTTCCACAGACACAACCTGATGTAAGACGTAAGAATTACAGACGCTGAGCTGAGGCTTCCACAGACACAACCTGATGTAAGATGTAAGAATTACAGACGCTGAGGTGAGGCTTCCACAGACACAACCTGATGTAAAATGTAAGAATTTCAGACGCTGAACTCAGGCCTCCACAGGCACAACCTGATGAAAGATGTAAGATTTACAGACGCTGAGCTGAGGCTTCCACAGACACAACCTGATGTAAGATTTACAGACACTGTTCTTAGGCTTCCACAGACACAACCTGATGTAAGATGTAAGATTTACAGACGCTGAGCTGAGGCTTCCACAGACACAACCTGATGTAAGATGTAAGAATTACAGACGCTGAGCTGAGGCTTCCACAGACACAACCTGATGTAAGATGTAAGATTTACAGACGCTGAGCTGAGGCTTCCACAGACACAACCTGATGTAAGATGTAAGAATTACAGATGCAGAGCTGAGGCTTCCACAGACACAACCTGATGTAAGATGTAAGTATTACAGACGCTGATCTCAGGCTTCCACAGACACAGACTTGATGTAAGATGTAAGATTTACAGACGCAGAGCTGAGGGTTCCACAGACACAACCTGATGTAAGATGTAAGAATTACAGATGCAGAGCTGAGGCTTCCACAGACACAACCTGATGTAAGATGTAAGAATTACATACGCTGAGCTGAGGCTTCCACAGACACAACCTGATGTAAGATGTAAGAATTACATACGCTGAGCTGAGGCTTCCACAGACACAATCTGATGTAAGATGTAAGAATTACAGACGCTGAGCTGAGGCTTCCACAGACACAACCTGATGTAAGATGTAAGAATTACAGACGCTGATCTCAGGCTTCCACAGACACAACCTGATGTAAGATGTAAGAATTACAGACGCAGAGCTGAGGCTCACACAGACACAAGCTGATGTAAAATGTAAGAATTACAGACGCAGAGATGAGTCTTCCACAGACACAACCTGTTGTAAGATTTACAGACGCTGAGCTGAAGCTTCCACAGACACAACCTGATGTAAGATGTAAGTATTACAGACGCTGATGTCAGGCTTCCACAGACACAACCTGATGTAAGATGTAAGGTTTACAGACGCTGAGCTGAGGCTTCCACAGACACAACCTGATGTAAGATTTACAGACGCTGTTCTTAGGCTTCCACAGACACAACCTGATGTAAGATGTAAGAATTACAGACGCTGATCTCAGGCTTCCACAGACACAACCTGATGTAAGATTTAAGATTTACAGACGCTGAGCTGAGGCTTCCACAGACACAACCTGATGTAAGATGTAAGAATTACAGATGCAGAGCTGAGGCTTCCACAGACACAACCTGATGTAAGATGTAAGTATTACAGACGCTGATCTCAGGCTTCCACAGACACAGACTTGATGTAAGATGTAAGATTTACAGACGCAGAGCTGAGGGTTCCACAGACACAACCTGATGTAAGATGTAAGATTTACAGATGCAGAGCTGAGGCTTCCACAGACACAACCTGATGTAAGATGTAAGAATTACATACGCTGAGCTGAGGCTTCCACAGACACAACCTGATGTAATATGTAAGAATTACAGACGCAGAGCTGAGGCTTCCACAGACACAATCTGATGTAAGATGTAAGAATTACACACGCTGAGCTGAGGCTTCCACAGTCACAACCTGATGTAAGATGAAAAAAATTACAGACGCTGATCTCAGGCTTCCACAGACACAACCTGATGTAAGATGTAAGAATTACAGATGCTGAGGTGAGGCTTCCACAGACACAACCTGATGTAAGATGTAAGATTTACAGACGCAGAGCTGAGGCTTCCACAGACACAACCTGATGTAAGATGTAAGAATTACAGATGCTGAGCTGAGGCTTCCACAGACACAACCTGATGTAAGATGTAAGATTTACAGACGCTGAGCTGAGGCTTCCACAGACACAACCTGATGTAAGATGTAAGAATTACAGACGCTAATCTCAGGCCTCCACAGGCACAACCTGATGTAAGATGTAAGATTTACAGACGCTGAGCTGAAGCTACCACAGACACAATCTGATGTAAGATGTAAGAATTACAGACGCTGATCTCAGGCTTCCACAGACACAACCTGATGTAAGATGTAAGATTTACAGACGCTGAGCTGAAGCTTCCACAGACACAACCTGATGTAAGACGTAAGAATTACAGACGCTGAGCTGAGGCTTCCACAGACACAACCTGATGTAAGATGTAAGAATTACAGACGCTGAGCTGAGGCTTCCACAGACACAACCTGATGTAAAATGTAAGAATTTCAGACGCTGAACTCAGGCCTCCACAGGCACAACCTGATGAAAGATGTAAGATTTACAGACGCTGAGCTGAGGCTTCCACAGACACAACCTGATGTAAGATTTACAGACGCTGTTCTTAGGCTTCCACAGACACAACCTGATGTAAGATGTAAGAATTACAGACGCTGATCTCAGGCTTCCACAGACACAACCTGATGTAAGATTTAAGATTTACAGACGCTGAGCTGAGGCTTCCACAGACACAACCTGATGTAAGATGTAAGATTTACAGACGCTGAGCTGAGGCTTCCACAGACACAACCTGATGTAAGATGTAAGAATTACAGATGCAGAGCTGAGGCTTCCACAGACACAACCTGATGTAAGATGTAAGTATTACAGACGCTGATCTCAGGCTTCCACAGACACAACCTGATGTAAGATGTAAGATTTACAGACGCAGAGCTGAGGCTTCCACAGACACAACCTGATGTAAGATGTAAGAATTACAGATGCTGAGCTGAGGCTTCCACAGACACAACATGATGTAAGATGTAAGAATTACAGACTCTGAGCTGAGGCTTCCACAGACACAACCTGATGTAAGATGTAAGAATTACAGACGCAGAGCTGAGGCTTCCTCAGACACAACCTGATGTAAGATGTAAGATTTACAGACGCAGAGCTGAGGCTTCCACAGACACAACCTGATGTAAGATGTAAGAATTACAGACGCTGAGCTGAGGCTTCCACAGACACAACCTGATGTAAGATGTAAGATTTACAGACGCTGAGCTGAAGCTTCCACAGACACAACCTGATGTAAGATGTAAGAATTACAGACACAGAGCTGAGGCTTCCACAGACACAACCTGATGTAAGATGTCAGAATTACAGACGCAGAGCTGAGGCTTCCACAGACACAACCTGATGTAAGATGAAAGATTTACAGACGCAGAGCTGAGGCTTCCACAGACACAACCTGATGTAAGATGTAAGATTTACAGACGCTGAGCTGAGGCTTCCACAGACACAACCTGATGTAAGATGTAAGAATTACAGACGCTGAGCTGAGGCTTCCACAGACACAACCTGATGTAAGATTTACAGACGCTGTTCATAGGCTTCCACAGACACAATCTGATGTAATATGTAAGAATTACAGACGCTAATCTCAGGCCTCCACAGGCACAACCTGATGTAAGATGTAAGATTTACAGACGCTGAGCTGAAGCTTCCACAGACACAATCTGATGTAAGATGTAAGAATTACAGACGCTGATCTCAGGCTTCCACAGACACAACCTGATGTAAGATGTAAGATTTACAGACGCTGAGCTGAAGCTTCCACAGACACAACCTGATGTAAGACGTAAGAATTACAGACGCTGAGCTGAGGCTTCCACAGACACAACCTGATGTAAGATGTAAGAATTACAGACGCTGAGGTGAGGCTTCCACAGACACAACCTGATGTAAAATGTAAGAATTTCAGACGCTGAACTCAGGCCTCCACAGGCACAACCTGATGAAAGATGTAAGATTTACAGACGCTGAGCTGAGGCTTCCACAGACACAACCTGATGTAAGATTTACAGACGCTGTTCTTAGGCTTCCACAGACACAACTTGATGTAAGATGTAAGAATTACAGACGCTGATCTCAGGCTTCCACAGACACAACCTGATGTAAGATTTAAGATTTACAGACGCTGAGCTGAGGCTTCCACAGACACAACCTGATGTAAGATGTAAGATTTACAGACGCTGAGCTGAGGCTTCCACAGACACAACCTGATGTAAGATGTAAGAATTACAGATGCAGAGCTGAGGCTTCCACAGACACAACTTGATGTAAGATGTAAGTATTACAGACGCTGATCTCAGGCTTCCACAGACACAGACTTGATGTAAGATGTAAGATTTACAGACGCAGAGCTGAGGGTTCCACAGACACAACCTGATGTAAGATGTAAGATTTACAGATGCAGAGCTGAGGCTTCCACAGACACAACCTGATGTAAGATGTAAGAATTACATACGCTGAGCTGAGGCTTCCACAGACACAACCTGATGTAATATGTAAGAATTACAGACGCTGAGCTGAGGCTTCCACAGACACAACCTGATGTAAGATGTAAGAATTACAGACGCTGAGCTGAGGCTTCCACAGACACAACCTGATGTAAGATGTAAGAATTACAGACACAGAGCTGAGGCTTCCACAGACACAACCTGATGTAAGATGTAAGAATTACAGACGCAGAGCTGAGGCTTCCACAGACACAACCTGATGTAAGATGTAAGAATTACAGATGCAGAGCTGAGGCTTCCACAGACACAACTTGATGTAAGATGTAAGATTTACAGACGCTGAGCTGAGGCTTCCACAGACACAACCTGATGTAAGATGTAAGAATTACAGACGCTGAGCTGAGGCTTCCACAGACACAACCTGATGTAAGATGTAAGAATTACAGACGCTGATCTCAGGCTTCCATAGACACAACCTGATGTAAGATGTAAGATTTACAGACGCTGAGCTGAAGCTTCCACAGACACAACCTGATGTAAAATGTAAGAATTACAGACGCTGAGCTGAGGCTTCCACAGACACAACCTGATGTAAGATGTAAGAATTACAGACGCTGATCTCAGGCCTCCACAGGCACAACCTGATGAAAGATGTAAGATTTACAGACGCTGAGCTGAGGCTTCCACAGACACAACCTGATGTAAGATTTACAGACGCTGATCTCAGGCTTCCACAGACACAACCTGATGTAAGATTTAAGATTTACAGACGCTGAGCTGAGGCTTCCACAGACACAACCTGATGTAAGATGTAAGAATTACAGATGCAGAGCTGAGGCTTCCACAGACACAACCTGATGTAAGATGTAAGATTTACAGACGCTGAGCTGAGGCTTCCACAGACACAACCTGATGTAAGATGTAAGTATTACAGACGCTGATGTCAGGCTTCCACAGACACAGACTTGATGTAAGATGTAAGATTTACAGACGCAGAGCTGAGGGTTCCACAGACACAACCTGATGTAAGATGTAAGATTTACAGACGCTGAGCTGAGGCTTCCACAGACACAACCTGATGTAAAATGTAAGATTTACAGATGCTGAGCTGAGGCTTCCACAGACACAACCTGATGTAAGATGTAAGATTTACAGAAGTAGAGCTGAGGCTTCCATAGACGCAACCTGATGTAAGATGTAAGAATTACAGACGCAGAGCTGAGGCTTCCACAGACACAACCTGATGTAAGATGTAAGATTTACAGACGCAGAGCTGAGGCTTCCACAGACACAACCTGATGTAAGATGTAAGAATTACAGACGCTGAGCTGAGGCTTCCACAGACACAACCTGATGTAAGATGTAAGATTTACAGACGCGCTGAGGCTTCCACAGACACAACCTGATGTAAGATGTAAGAATTACAGACGCAGAGCTGAGGCTTCCACAGACACAACCTGATGTAAGATGTAAGATTTACAGACGCTGAGCTGAGGCTTCCACAGACACAACCTGATGTAAGATGTAAGATTTACAGACGCTGAGCTGAGGCTTCCACAGACACAACCTGATGTAAGATGTAAGATTTACAGACGCAGAGCTGAGGCTTCCACAGACACAACCTGATGTAAGATGTAAGAATTACAGATGCTGAGCTGAGGCTTCCACAGACACAACCTGATGTAAGATGTAAGAATTACAGACGCTGAGCTGAGGCTTCCACAGACACAACCTGATGTAAGATGTAAGAATTACAGACGCTGAGCTGAGGCTTCCACAGACACAACCTGATGTAAGATGTAAGAATTACAGACGCTGATCTCAGGCTTCCACAGACACAACCTGATGTAAGATGTAAGAATTACAGACGCAGAGCTGAGGCTCACACAGACACAAGCTGATGTAAAATGTAAGAATTACAGACGCAGAGATGAGTCTTCCACAGACACAACCTGTTGTAAGATTTACAGACGCTGAGCTGAAGCTTCCACAGACACAACCTGATATAAGATGTAAGAATTACAGACGCTGATCTCAGGCCTCCACAGGCACAACCTGATGAAAGATGTAAGATTTACAGACGCTGAGCTGAGGCTTCCACAGACACAACCTGATGTAAGATTTACAGACGCTGTTCTTAGGCTTCCACAGACACAACCTGATGTAAGATGTAAGAATTACAGACGCTGATCTCAGGCTTCCACAGACACAACCTGATGTAAGATTTAAGATTTACAGACGCTGAGCTGAGGCTTCCACAGACACAACCTGATGTAAGATGTAAGAATTACAGATGCAGAGCTGAGGCTTCCACAGACACAACCTGATGTAAGATGTAAGTATTACAGACGCTGATCTCAGGCTTCCACAGACACAGACTTGATGTAAGATGTAAGATTTACAGACGCAGAGCTGAGGGTTCCACAGACACAACCTGATGTAAGATGTAAGATTTACAGATGCAGAGCTGAGGCTTCCACAGACACAACCTGATGTAAGATGTAAGAATTACATACGCTGAGCTGAGGCTTCCACAGACACAACCTGATGTAATATGTAAGAATTACAGACGCAGAGCTGAGGCTTCCACAGACACAATCTGATGTAAGATGTAAGAATTACACACGCTGAGCTGAGGCTTCCACAGTCACAACCTGATGTAAGATGAAAAAAATTACAGACGCTGATCTCAGGCTTCCACAGACACAACCTGATGTAAGATGTAAGAATTACAGATGCTGAGGTGAGGCTTCCACAGACACAACCTGATGTAAGATGTAAGATTTACAGACGCAGAGCTGAGGCTTCCACAGACACAACCTGATGTAAGATGTAAGAATTACAGATGCTGAGCTGAGGCTTCCACAGACACAACCTGATGTAAGATGTAAGATTTACAGACGCTGAGCTGAGGCTTCCACAGACACAACCTGATGTAAGATGTAAGAATTACAGACGCTAATCTCAGGCCTCCACAGGCACAACCTGATGTAAGATGTAAGATTTACAGACGCTGAGCTGAAGCTACCACAGACACAATCTGATGTAAGATGTAAGAATTACAGACGCTGATCTCAGGCTTCCACAGACACAACCTGATGTAAGATGTAAGATTTACAGACGCTGAGCTGAAGCTTCCACAGACACAACCTGATGTAAGACGTAAGAATTACAGACGCTGAGCTGAGGCTTCCACAGACACAACCTGATGTAAGATGTAAGAATTACAGACGCTGAGGTGAGGCTTCCACAGACACAACCTGATGTAAAATGTAAGAATTTCAGACGCTGCACTCAGGCCTCCACAGGCACAACCTGATGAAAGATGTAAGATTTACAGACGCTGAGCTGAGGCTTCCACAGACACAACCTGATGTAAGATTTACAGACGCTGTTCTTAGGCTTCCACAGACACAACCTGATGTAAGATGTAAGAATTACAGACGCTGATCTCAGGCTTCCACAGACACAACCTGATGTAAGATTTAAGATTTACAGACGCTGAGCTGAGGCTTCCACAGACACAACCTGATGTAAGATGTAAGATTTACAGACGCTGAGCTGAGGCTTCCACAGACACAACCTGATGTAAGATGTAAGAATTACAGATGCAGAGCTGAGGCTTCCACAGACACAACCTGATGTAAGATGTAAGTATTACAGACGCTGATCTCAGGCTTCCACAGACACAGACTTGATGTAAGATGTAAGATTTACAGACGCAGAGCTGAGGGTTCCACAGACACAACCTGATGTAAGATGTAAGATTTACAGATGCAGAGCTGAGGCTTCCACAGACACAACCTGATGTAAGATGTAAGAATTACATACGTTGAGCTGAGGCTTCCACAGACACAACCTGATGTAATATGTAAGAATTACAGACGCAGAGCTGAGGCTTCCACAGACACAATCTGATGTAAGATGTAAGAATTACAGACGCTGAGCTGAGGCTTCCACAGACACAACCTGATGTAAGATGTAAGAATTACAGACGCTGAGCTGAGGCTTCCACAGACACAACCTGATGTAAGATGTAAGAATTACAGACGCAGAGCTGAGGCTCACACAGACACAAGCTGATGTAAAATGTAAGAATTACAGACGCAGAGATGAGTCTTCCACAGACACAACCTGTTGTAAGATTTACAGACGCTGAGCTGAAGCTTCCACAGACACAACCTGATGTAAGATGTAAGAATTACAGACGCTGATCTCAGGCCTCCACAGGCACAACCTGATGAAAGATGTAAGATTTACAGACGCTGAGCTGAGGCTTCCACAGACACAACCTGATGTAAGATTTACAGACGCTGTTCTTAGGCTTCCACAGACACAACCTGATGTAAGATGTAAGAATTACAGACGCTGATCTCAGGCTTCCACAGACACAACCTGATGTAAGATTTAAGATTTACAGACGCTGAGCTGAGGCTTCCACAGACACAACCTGATGTAAGATGTAAGAATTACAGATGCAGAGCTGAGGCTTCCACAGACACAACCTGATGTAAGATGTAAGTATTACAGACGCTGATCTCAGGCTTCCACAGACACAGACTTGATGTAAGATGTAAGATTTACAGACGCAGAGCTGAGGGTTCCACAGACACAACCTGATGTAAGATGTAAGATTTACAGATGCAGAGCTGAGGCTTCCACAGACACAACCTGATGTAAGATGTAAGAATTACATACGCTGAGCTGAGGCTTCCACAGACACAACCTGATGTAAGATGTAAGAATTACAGATGCTGAGGTGAGGCTTCCACAGACACAACCTGATGTAAGATGTAAGATTTACAGACGCAGAGCTGAGGCTTCCACAGACACAACCTGATGTAAGATGTAAGAATTACAGATGCTGAGCTGAGGCTTCCACAGACACAACCTGATGTAATATGTAAGATTTACAGACGCTGAGCTGAAGCTACCACAGACACAATCTGATGTAAGATGTAAGAATTACAGACGCTAATCTCAGGCTTCCACGGACACAACTTGATGTAAGATGTAAGATTTACAGACGCTGAGCTGAGGCTTCCACAGACACAACCTGATGTAAGATGTAAGATTTACAGACGCTGAGCTGAGGCTTCCACAGACACAACCTGATGTAAGATGTAAGAATTTCAGACGCTGAACTCAGGCCTCCACAGGCACAACCTGATGAAAGATGTAAGATTTACAGACGCTGAGCTGAGGCTTCCACAGACACAACCTGATGTAAGATTTACAGACGCTGTTCTTAGGCTTCCACAGACACAACCTGATGTAAGATGTAAGAATTACAGACGCTGATCTCAGGCTTCCACAGACACAACCTGATGTAAGATTTAAGATTTACAGACGCTGAGCTGAGGTTTCCACAGACACAACCTGATATAAGATGTAAGATTTACAGACGCTGAGCTGAGGCTTCCACAGACACAACCTGATGTAAGATGTAAGAATTACAGATGCAGAGCTGAGGCTTCCACAGACACAACCTGATGTAAGATGTAAGTATTACAGACGCTGATCTCAGGCTTCCACAGACACAGAGTTGATGTAAGATGTAAGATTTACAGACGCAGAGCTGAGGCTTCCACAGACACAACCTGATGTAAGATGTAAGAATTACAGATGCTGAGGTGAGGCTTCCACGGACACAACTTGATGTAAGATGTAAGATTTACAGACGCTGAGCTGAGGCTTCCACAGACACAACCTGATGTAAGATGTAAGAATTACAGACGCAGAGCTGAGGCTTCCTCAGACACAACCTGATGTAAGATGTAAGATTTACAGACGCAGAGCTGAGGCTTCCACAGACACAACCTGATGTAAGATGTAAGAATTACAGACGCTGAGCTGAGGCTTCCACAGACACAACCTGATGTAAGATGTAAGATTTACAGACGCTGAGCTGAGGCTTCCACAGACACAACCTGATGTAAGATGTAAGAATTACAGACACAGAGCTGAGGCTTCCACAGACACAACCTGATGTAAGATGTAAGAATTACAGACGCAGAGCTGAGGCTTCCACAGACACAACCTGATGTAAGATGAAAGATTTACAGACGCAGAGCTGAGGCTTCCACAGACACAACTTGATGTAAGATGTAAGATTTACAGACGCTGAGCTGAGGCTTCCACAGACACAACCTGATGTAAGATGTAAGAATTACAGACGCTGAGCTGAGGCTTCCACAGACACAACCTGATGTAAGATGTAAGAATTACAGACACAGAGCTGAGGCTTCCACAGACACAACCTGATGTAAGATGTAAGAATTACAGACGCAGAGCTGAGGCTTCCACAGACACAACCTGATGTAAGATGAAAGATTTACAGATGCAGAGCTGAGGCTTCCACAGACACAACCTGATGTAAGATGTAAGATTTACAGACGCTGAGCTGAGGCTTCCACAGACACAACCTGACGTAAGATGTAAGAATTACAGACGCTGAGCTGAGGCTTCCACAGACACAACCTGATGTAAGATGTAAGAATTACAGACGCTGAGCTGAGGCTTCCACAGACACAACCTGATGTAAGATGTAAGATTTACAGACGCTGAGCTGAAGCTTCCACAGACACAACCTGATGTAAAATGTAAGAATTACAGACGCTGAGCTGAGGCTTCCACAGACACTACCTGATGTAAGATGTAAGAATTACAGACGCTGAGCTGAGGCTTCCACAGGCACAACCTGATGAAAGATGTAAGATTTACAGACGCTGAGCTGAGGCTTCCACAGACACAACCTGATGTAAGATTTACAGACGCTGATCTCAGGCTTCCACAGACACAACCTGATGTAAGATTTAAGATTTACAGACGCTAAGCTGAGGCTTCCACAGACACAACCTGATGTAAGATGTAAGAATTACAGATGCAGAGCTGAGGCTTCCACAGACACAACCTGATGTAAGATGTAAGATTTACAGACGCTGAGCTGAGGCTTCCACAGACACAACCTGATGTAAGATGTAAGAATTACAGACGCTGATCTGAGGCTTCCACAGACACAGACTTGATGTAAGATGTAAGATTTACAGACGCAGAGCTGAGGGTTCCACAGACACAACCTGATGTAAGATGTAAGATTTACAGACGCTGAGCTGAGGCTTCCACAGACACAACCTGATGTAAGATGTAAGAATTACAGATGCTGAGGTGAGGCTTCCACAGACACAACCTGATGTAAGATGTAAGATTTACAGACGCTGAGCTGAGGCTTCCATAGACGCAACCTGATGTAAGATGTAAGAATTACAGACGCTGAGCTGAGGCTTCCACAGACACAACCTGATGTAAGATGTAAGATTTACAGACGCAGAGCTGAGGCTTCCACAGACACAACCTGATGTAAGATGCAAAAATTACAGACGCTGAGCTGAGGCTTCCACAGACACAACCTGATGTAAGATGTAAGATTTACAGACGCTGAACTGAGGCTTCCACAGACACAACCTGATGTAAGATGTAAAAATTACAGACGCAGGGGTGAGGCTTCCACAGACACAACCTGATATAAGATGTAAGATTTACAGACGCTGAGCTGAAACTTCCACAGACACAACCTGATGTAAGATGTAAGATTTACAGACGCTGAGCTGAGGCTTCAACAGACACAACCTGATGTAAGATGTAAGATTTACAGACGCAGAGCTGAGGCTTCCACAGACACAACTTGATGTAAGATGTAAGAATTACAGACGCTGAGCTGAGGCTTCCACAGACACAACCTGATGTAAGATGTAAGATTTACAGACGCTGAGCTGAGGCTTCCACAGACACAACCTGATGTAAGATGTAAGAATTACAGACGCTGAGCTGAGGCTTCCACAGACACAACCTGATGTAAGATGTAAGAATTACAGACGCTGATCTCAGGCTTCCACAGACACAACCTGATGTAAGATGTAAGAATTACAGACGCAGAGCTGAGGCTTCCACAGACACAACTTGATGTAAGATGTAAGATTTACAGACGCTGAGCTGAGGCTTCCACAGACACAACCTGATGTAAGATGTAAGAATTACAGACGCTGAGCTGAGGCTTCCACAGGCACAACCTGATGAAAGATGTAAGATTTACAGACGCTGATCTCAGGCCTCCACAGGCACAACCTGATGAAAGATGTAAGATTTACAGACGCTGAGCTGAGGCTTCCACAGACACAACCTGATGTAAGATTTACAGACGCTGTTCTTAGGCTTCCACAGACACAACCTGATGTAAGATGTAAGAATTACAGACGCTGATCTAAGGCTTCCACAGACACAACCTGATGTAAGATGTAAGATTTACAGACGCTGAGCTGAGGCTTCCACAGACACAACCTGATGTAAGATGTAAGAATTACAGATGCAGAGCTGAGGCTTCCACAGACACAACCTGATGTAAGATGTAAGAATTACAGACGCTGATCTAAGGCTTCCACAGACACAGACTTGATGTAAGATGTAAGATTTACAGACGCAGAGCTGAGGGTTCCACAGACACAACCTGATGTAAGATGTAAGATTTACAGATGCAGAGCTGAGGCTTCCACAGACACAACCTGATGTAAGATGTAAGAATTACATACGCTGAGCTGAGGCTTCCACAGACACAACCTGATGTAATATGTAAGAATTACAGACGCAGAGCTGAGGCTTCCACAGACACAATCTGATGTAAGATGTAAGAATTACACACGCTGAGCTGAGGCTTCCACAGTCACAACCTGATGTAAGATGAAAAAAATTACAGACGCTGATCTCAGGCTTCCACAGACACAACCTGATGTAAGATGTAAGAATTACAGATGCTGAGGTGAGGCTTCCACAGACACAACCTGATGTAAGATGTAAGATTTACAGACGCAGAGCTGAGGCTTCCACAGACACAACCTGATGTAAGATGTAAGAATTACAGATGCTGAGCTGAGGCTTCCACAGACACAACCTGATGTAAGATGTAAGATTTACAGACGCTGAGCTGAGGCTTCCACAGACACAACCTGATGTAAGATGTAAGAATTACAGACGCTAATCTCAGGCCTCCACAGGCACAACCTGATGTAAGATGTAAGATTTACAGACGCTGAGCTGAAGCTACCACAGACACAATCTGATGTAAGATGTAAGAATTACAGACGCTGATCTCAGGCTTCCACAGACACAACCTGATGTAAGATGTAAGATTTACAGACGCTGAGCTGAAGCTTCCACAGACACAACCTGATGTAAGACGTAAGAATTACAGACGCTGAGCTGAGGCTTCCACAGACACAACCTGATGTAAGATGTAAGAATTACAGACGCTGAGGTGAGGCTTCCACAGACACAACCTGATGTAAAATGTAAGAATTTCAGACGCTGCACTCAGGCCTCCACAGGCACAACCTGATGAAAGATGTAAGATTTACAGACGCTGAGCTGAGGCTTCCACAGACACAACCTGATGTAAGATTTACAGACGCTGTTCTTAGGCTTCCACAGACACAACCTGATGTAAGATGTAAGAATTACAGACGCTGATCTCAGGCTTCCACAGACACAACCTGATGTAAGATTTAAGATTTACAGACGCTGAGCTGAGGCTTCCACAGACACAACCTGATGTAAGATGTAAGAATTACAGACGCTGAGCTGAGGCTTCCACAGACACAACCTGATGTAAGATGTAAAATTTACAGACGCAAAGCTGAGGCTTCCACAGACACAACCTGATGTAAGATGTAAGAATTACAGACGCTGATCTCAGGCTTCCATAGACACAACCTGATGTAAGATGTAAGATTTACAGACGCAGAGCTGAGGGTTCCACAGACACAACCTGATGTAAGATGTAAGATTTACAGATGCAGAGCTGAGGCTTCCACAGACACAACCTGATGTAAGATGTAAGAATTACATACGTTGAGCTGAGGCTTCCACAGACACAACCTGATGTAATATGTAAGAATTACAGACGCAGAGCTGAGGCTTCCACAGACACAATCTGATGTAAGATGTAAGAATTACAGACGCTGAGCTGAGGCTTCCACAGACACAACCTGATGTAAGATGTAAGAATTACAGACGCTGATCTCAGGCTTCCACAGACACAACCTGATGTAAGATGTAAGAATTACAGACGCAGAGCTGAGGCTCACACAGACACAAGCTGATGTAAAATGTAAGAATTACAGACGCAGAGATGAGTCTTCCACAGACACAACCTGTTGTAAGATTTACAGACGCTGAGCTGAAGCTTCCACAGACACAACCTGATGTAAGATGTAAGAATTACAGACGCTGATCTCAGGCCTCCACAGGCACAACCTGATGAAAGATGTAAGATTTACAGACGCTGAGCTGAGGCTTCCACAGACACAACCTGATGTAAGATTTACAGACGCTGTTCTTAGGCTTCCACAGACACAACCTGATGTAAGATGTAAGAATTACAGACGCTGATCTCAGGCTTCCACAGACACAACCTGATGTAAGATTTAAGATTTACAGACGCTGAGCTGAGGCTTCCACAGACACAACCTGATGTAAGATGTAAGAATTACAGATGCAGAGCTGAGGCTTCCACAGACACAACCTGATGTAAGATGTAAGTATTACAGACGCTGATCTCAGGCTTCCACAGACACAGACTTGATGTAAGATGTAAGATTTACAGACGCAGAGCTGAGGGTTCCACAGACACAACCTGATGTAAGATGTAAGATTTACAGATGCAGAGCTGAGGCTTCCACAGACACAACCTGATGTAAGATGTAAGAATTACATACGCTGAGCTGAGGCTTCCACAGACACAACCTGATGTAATATGTAAGAATTACAGACGCAGAGCTGAGGCTTCCACAGACACAATCTGATGTAAGATGTAAGAATTACACACGCTGAGCTGAGGCTTCCACAGTCACAACCTGATGTAAGATGAAAAAAATTACAGACGCTGATCTCAGGCTTCCACAGACACAACCTGATGTAAGATGTAAGAATTACAGATGCTGAGGTGAGGCTTCCACAGACACAACCTGATGTAAGATGTAAGATTTACAGACGCAGAGCTGAGGCTTCCACAGACACAACCTGATGTAAGATGTAAGAATTACAGATGCTGAGCTGAGGCTTCCACAGACACAACCTGATGTAATATGTAAGATTTACAGACGCTGAGCTGAAGCTACCACAGACACAATCTGATGTAAGATGTAAGAATTACAGACGCTAATCTCAGGCTTCCACAGACACAACCTGATGTAAGATGTAAGATTTACAGACGCTGAGCTGAAGCTTCCACAGACACAACCTGATGTAAGACGTAAGAATTACAGACGCTGAGCTGAGGCTTCCACAGACACAACCTGATGTAAGATGTAAGAATTACAGACGCTGAGGTGAGGCTTCCACAGACACAACCTGATGTAAAATGTAAGAATTTCAGACGCTGAACTCAGGCCTCCACAGGCACAACCTGATGAAAGATGTAAGATTTACAGACGCTGAGCTGAGGCTTCCACAGACACAACCTGATGTAAGATTTACAGACGCTGTTCTTAGGCTTCCACAGACACAGCCTGATGTAAGATGTAAGAATTACAGACGCTGATCTCAGGCTTCCACAGACACAACCTGATGTAAGATTTAAGATTTACAGACGCTGAGCTGAGGCTTCCACAGACACAACCTGATGTAAGATGTAAGATTTACAGACGCTGAGCTGAGGCTTCCACAGACACAACCTGATGTAAGATGTAAGAATTACAGATGCAGAGCTGAGGCTTCCACAGACACAACCTGATGTAAGATGTAAGTATTACAGACGCTGATCTCAGGCTTCCACAGACTCAGACTTGATGTAAGATGTAAGATTTACAGACGCAGAGCTGAGGGTTCCACAGACACAACCTGATGTAAGATGTAAGAATTACAGATGCTGAGGTGAGGCTTCCACGGACACAACTTGATGTAAGATGTAAGATTTACAGACGCTGAGCTGAGGCTTCCACAGACACAACCTGATGTAAGATGTAAGAATTACAGACGCAGAGCTGAGGCTTCCTCAGACACAACCTGATGTAAGATGTAAGATTTACAGACGCAGAGCTGAGGCTTCCACAGACACAACGTGATGTAAGATGTAAGAATTACAGACGCTGAGCTGAGGCTTCCACAGACACAACCTGATGTAAGATGTAAGATTTACAGACGCTGAGCTGAGGCTTCCACAGACACAACCTGATGTAAGATGTAAGAATTACAGACACAGAGCTGAGGCTTCCACAGACACAACCTGATGTAAGATGTAAGAATTACAGACGCAGAGCTGAGTCTTCCACAGACACAACCTGATGTAAGATGAAAGATTTACAGACGCAGAGCTGAGGCTTCCACAGACACAACCTGATGTAAGATGTAAGATTTACAGACGCTGAGCTGAGGCTTCCACAGACACAACCTGATGTAAGATGTAAGAATTACAGACGCTGAGCTGAGGCTTCCACAGACACAACCTGATGTAAGATTTACAGACGCTGTTCATAGGCTTCCACAGACACAATCTGATGTAATATGTAAGAATTACAGACGCTAATCTCAGGCCTCCACAGGCACAACCTGATGTAAGATGTAAGATTTACAGACGCTGAGCTGAAGCTTCCACAGACACAATCTGATGTAAGATGTAAGAATTACAGACGCTGATCTCAGGCTTCCACAGACACAACCTGATGTAAGATGTAAGATTTACAGACGCTGAGCTGAAGCTTCCACAGACACAACCTGATGTAAGACGTAAGAATTACAGACGCTGAGCTGAGGCTTCCACAGACACAACCTGATGTAAGATGTAAGAATTACAGACGCTGAGGTGAGGCTTCCACAGACACAACCTGATGTAAAATGTAAGAATTTCAGACGCTGAACTCAGGCCTCCACAGGCACAACCTGATGAAAGATGTAAGATTTACAGACGCTGAGCTGAGGCTTCCACAGACACAACCTGATGTAAGATTTACAGACGCTGTTCTTAGGCTTCCACAGACACAACCTGATGTAAGATGTAAGAATTACAGACGCTGATCTCAGGCTTCCACAGACACAACCTGATGTAAGATTTAAGATTTACAGACGCTGAGCTGAGGCTTCCACAGACACAACCTGATGTAAGATGTAAGATTTACAGACGCTGAGCTGAGGCTTCCACAGACACAACCTGATGTAAGATGTAAGAATTACAGATGCAGAGCTGAGGCTTCCACAGACACAACTTGATGTAAGATGTAAGTATTACAGACGCTGATCTCAGGCTTCCACAGACACAGACTTGATGTAAGATGTAAGATTTACAGACGCAGAGCTGAGGGTTCCACAGACACAACCTGATGTAAGATGTAAGATTTACAGATGCAGAGCTGAGGCTTCCACAGACACAACCTGATGTAAGATGTAAGAATTACATACGCTGAGCTGAGGCTTCCACAGACACAACCTGATGTAATATGTAAGAATTACAGACGCAGAGCTGAGGCTTCCACAGACACAATCTGATGTAAGATGTAAGAATTACACACGCTGAGCTGAGGCTTCCACAGTCACAACCTGATGTAAGATGAAAAAAATTACAGACGCTGATCTCAGGCTTCCACAGACACAACCTGATGTAAGATGTAAGAATTACAGACACAGAGCTGAGGCTTCCACAGACACAACCTGATGTAAGATGTAAGAATTACAGATGCTGAGCTGAGGCTTCCACAGACACAACCTGATGTAAGATGTAAGAATTACAGACGCAGAGCTGAGGCTTCCTCAGACACAACCTGATGTAAGATGTAAGATTTACAGACGCAGAGCTGAGGCTTCCACAGATACAACGTGATGTAAGATGTAAGAATTACAGACGCTGAGCTGAGGCTTCCACAGACACAACCTGATGTAAGATGTAAGAATTACAGACGCTGAGCTGAGGCTTCCACAGACACAACCTGATGTAAGATGTAAGAATTACAGACACAGAGCTGAGGCTTCCACAGACACAACCTGATGTAAGATGTAAGAATTACAGACGCAGAGCTGAGTCTTCCACAGACACAACCTGATGTAAGATGAAAGATTTACAGATGCAGAGCTGAGGCTTCCACAGACACAACTTGATGTAAGATGTAAGATTTACAGACGCTGAGCTGAGGCTTCCACAGACACAACCTGACGTAAGATGTAAGAATTACAGACGCTGAGCTGAGGCTTCCACAGACACAACCTGATGTAAGATGTAAGAATTACAGACGCTGATCTCAGGCTTCCATAGACACAACCTGATGTAAGATGTAAGATTTACAGACGCTGAGCTGAAGCTTCCACAGACACAACCTGATGTAAAATGTAAGAATTACAGACGCTGAGCTGAGGCTTCCACAGACACAACCTGATGTAAGATGTAAGAATTACAGACGCTGATCTCAGGCCTCCACAGGCACAACCTGATGAAAGATGTAAGATTTACAGACGCTGAGCTGAGGCTTCCACAGACACAACCTGATGTAAGATTTACAGACGCTGATCTCAGGCTTCCACAGACACAACCTGATGTAAGATTTAAGATTTACAGACGCTAAGCTGAGGCTTCCACAGACACAACCTGATGTAAGATGTAAGAATTACAGATGCAGAGCTGAGGCTTCCACAGACACAACCTGATGTAAGATGTAAGATTTACAGACGCTGAGCTGAGGCTTCCACAGACACAACCTGATGTAAGATGTAAGTATTACAGACGCTGATGTCAGGCTTCCACAGACACAGACTTGATGTAAGATGTAAGATTTACAGACGCAGAGCTGAGGGTTCCACAGACACAACCTGATGTAAGATGTAAGATTTACAGACGCTGAGCTGAGGCTTCCACAGACACAACCTGATGTAAAATGTAAGATTTACAGATGCTGAGCTGAGGCTTCCACAGACACAACCTGATGTAAGATGTAAGATTTACAGAAGTAGAGCTGAGGCTTCCATAGACGCAACCTGATGTAAGATGTAAGAATTACAGACGCAGAGCTGAGGCTTCCACAGACACAACCTGATGTAAGATGTAAGATTTACAGACGCAGAGCTGAGGCTTCCACAGACACAACCTGATGTAAGATGCAAAAATTACAGACGCTGAGCTGAGGCTTCCACAGACACAACCTGATGTAAGATGTAAGATTTACAGACGCTGAACTGAGGCTTCCACAGACAAAACCTGATGTAAGATGTAGGAATTACAGACGCAGAGCTGAGTCTTCCACAGACACAACCTGATGTAAGATGTAAGATTTACAGACGCTGAGCTGAAACTTCCACAGACACAACCTGATGTAAGATGTAAGATTTACAGACGCTGAGCTGAGGCTTCAACAGACACAACCTGATGTAAGATGTAAGATTTACAGACGCAGAGCTGAGGCTTCCACAGACACAACTTGATGTAAGATGTAAGAATTACAGATGCTGAGCTGAGGCTTCCACAGACACAACATGATGTAAGATGTAAGAATTACAGACGCTGAGCTGAGGCTTCCACAGACACAATCTGATGTAAGATGTAAGAATTACAGACGCTGAGCTGAGGCTTCCACAGACACAACCTGATGTAAGATGTAAGAATTACAGACGCTGATCTCAGGCTTCCACAGACACAACCTGATGTAAGATGTAAGAATTACAGACGCAGAGCTGAGGCTCACACAGACACAAGCTGATGTAAAATGTAAGAATTACAGACGCAGAGATGAGTCTTCCACAGACACAACCTGTTGTAAGATTTACAGACGCTGAGCTGAAGCTTCCACAGACACAACCTGATATAAGATGTAAGAATTACAGACGCTGATCTCAGGCCTCCACAGGCACAACCTGATGAAAGATGTAAGATTTACAGACGCTGAGCTGAGGCTTCCACAGACACAACCTGATGTAAGATTTACAGACGCTGTTCTTAGGCTTCCACAGACACAACCTGATGTAAGATGTAAGAATTACAGACGCTGATCTCAGGCTTCCACAGACACAACCTGATGTAAGATTTAAGATTTACAGACGCTGAGCTGAGGCTTCCACAGACACAACCTGATGTAAGATGTAAGAATTACAGATGCAGAGCTGAGGCTTCCACAGACACAACCTGATGTAAGATGTAAGTATTACAGACGCTGATCTCAGGCTTCCACAGACACAGACTTGATGTAAGATGTAAGATTTACAGACGCAGAGCTGAGGGTTCCACAGACACAACCTGATGTAAGATGTAAGATTTACAGATGCAGAGCTGAGGCTTCCACAGACACAACCTGATGTAAGATGTAAGAATTACATACGCTGAGCTGAGGCTTCCACAGACACAACCTGATGTAATATGTAAGAATTACAGACGCAGAGCTGAGGCTTCCACAGACACAATCTGATGTAAGATGTAAGAATTACACACGCTGAGCTGAGGCTTCCACAGTCACAACCTGATGTAAGATGAAAAAAATTACAGACGCTGATCTCAGGCTTCCACAGACACAACCTGATGTAAGATGTAAGAATTACAGATGCTGAGGTGAGGCTTCCACAGACACAACCTGATGTAAGATGTAAGATTTACAGACGCAGAGCTGAGGCTTCCACAGACACAACCTGATGTAAGATGTAAGAATTACAGATGCTGAGCTGAGGCTTCCACAGACACAACCTGATGTAATATGTAAGATTTACAGACGCTGAGCTGAGGCTTCCACAGACACAACCTGATGTAAGATGTAAGAATTACAGACGCTAATCTCAGGCCTCCACAGGCACAACCTGATGTAAGATGTAAGATTTACAGACGCTGAGCTGAAGCTACCACAGACACAATCTGATGTAAGATGTAAGAATTACAGACGCTGATCTCAGGCTTCCACAGACACAACCTGATGTAAGATGTAAGATTTACAGACGCTGAGCTGAAGCTTCCACAGACACAACCTGATGTAAGACGTAAGAATTACAGACGCTGAGCTGAGGCTTCCACAGACACAACCTGATGTAAGATGTAAGAATTACAGACGCTGAGGTGAGGCTTCCACAGACACAACCTGATGTAAAATGTAAGAATTTCAGACGCTGAACTCAGGCCTCCACAGGCACAACCTGATGAAAGATGTAAGATTTACAGACGCTGAGCTGAGGCTTCCACAGACACAACCTGATGTAAGATTTACAGACGCTGTTCTTAGGCTTCCACAGACACAACCTGATGTAAGATGTAAGAATTACAGACGCTGATCTCAGGCTTCCACAGACACAACCTGATGTAAGATTTAAGATTTACAGACGCTGAGCTGAGGCTTACACAGACACAACCTGATGTAAGATGTAAGATTTACAGACGCTGAGCTGAGGCTTCCACAGACACAACCTGATGTAAGATGTAAGAATTACAGATGCAGAGCTGAGGCTTCCACAGACACAACCTGATGTAAGATGTAAGTATTACAGACGCTGATCTCAGGCTTCCACAGACACAGACTTGATGTAAGATGTAAGATTTACAGACGCAGAGCTGAGGGTTCCACAGACACAACCTGATGTAAGATGTAAGATTTACAGATGCAGAGCTGAGGCTTCCACAGACACAACCTGATGTAAGATGTAAGAATTACAGACGCTGAGCTGAGGCTTCCACAGACACAATCTGATGTAAGATGTAAGAATTACACACGCTGAGCTGAGGCTTCCACAGTCACAACCTGATGTAAGATGAAAAAAATTACAGACGCTGATCTCAGGCTTCCACAGACACAACCTGATGTAAGATGTAAGAATTACAGACGCAGAGCTGAGGCTTCCACGGACACAACTTGATGTAAGATGTAAGATTTACAGACGCTGAGCTGAGGCTTCCACAGACACAACCTGATGTAAGATGTAAAAATTACAGACGCAGAGCTGAGGCTTCCTCAGACACAACCTGATGTAAGATGTAAGAATTACAGACGCTGAGCTGAGGCTTCCACAGACACAACCTGATGTAAGATTTACAGACGCTGAGCTGAGGCTTCCACAGACACAACCTGATGTAAGATGTAAGAATTACAGACGCTGAGCTGAGGCTTCCACAGACACAACCTGATGTAAGATTTACAGACGCTGTTCATAGGCTTCCACAGACACAATCTGATGTAAGATGTAAGAATTACAGACGCTGATCTCAGGCTTCCATAGACACAACCTGATGTAAGATGTAAGATTTACAGACGCTGAGCTGAAGCTTCCACAGACACAACCTGATGTAAGATGTAAGAATTACAGACGCTGAGCTGAAGCTTCCACAGACACAACCTGATGTAAGATGTAAGAATTACAGACGCTGATCTCAGGCCTCCACAGGCACAACCTGATGAAAGATGTAAGATTTACAGACGCTGAGCTGAAGCTTCCACAGACACAACCTGATGTAAGATTTACAGACGCTGATCTCAGGCTTCCACAGACACAACCTGATGTAAGATTTAAGATTTACAGACGCTGAGCTGAGGCTTCCACAGACACAGCCTGATGTAAGATGTAAGAATTACAGATGCAGAGCTGAGGCTTCCACAGACACAACCTGATGTAAGATGTAAGATTTACAGACGCTGAGCTGAGGCTTCCACAGACACAACCTGATGTAAGATGTAAGTATTACAGACGCTGATGTCAGGCTTCCACAGACACAGACTTGATGTAAGATGTAAGATTTACAGACGCAGAGCTGAGGCTTCCACAGACACAACCTGATGTAAGATGTAAGAATTACAGACGCTGAGCTGAGGCTTCCACAGACACAATCTGATGTAAGATGTAAGAATTACAGATGCTGAGGTGAGGCTTCCACGGACACAACTTGATGTAAGATGTAAGATTTACAGACGCTGAGCTGAGGCTTCCACAGACACAACCTGATGTAAGATGTAAGAATTACAGACGCAGAGCTGAGGCTTCCTCAGACACAACCTGATGTAAGATGTAAGATTTACAGACGCAGAGCTGAGGCTTCCACAGACACAACGTGATGTAAGATGTAAGAATTACAGACGCTGAGCTGAGGCTTCCACAGACACAACCTGATGTAAGATGTAAGAATTACAGACGCTGAGCTGAGGCTTCCACAGACACAACCTGATGTAAGATGTAAGAATTACAGACACAGAGCTGAGGCTTCCACAGACACAACCTGATGTAAGATGTAAGAATTACAGACGCAGAGCTGAGTCTTCCACAGACACAACCTGATGTAAGATGAAAGATTTACAGATGCAGAGCTGAGGCTTCCACAGACACAACTTGATGTAAGATGTAAGATTTACAGACGCTGAGCTGAGGCTTCCACAGACACAACCTGACGTAAGATGTAAGAATTACAGACGCTGAGCTGAGGCTTCCACAGACACAACCTGATGTAAGATGTAAGAATTACAGACGCTGATCTCAGGCTTCCATAGACACAACCTGATGTAAGATGTAAGATTTACAGACGCTGAGCTGAAGCTTCCACAGACACAACCTGATGTAAAATGTAAGAATTACAGACGCTGAGCTGAGGCTTCCACAGACACAACCTGATGTAAGATGTAAGAATTACAGACGCTGATCTCAGGCCTCCACAGGCACAACCTGATGAAAGATGTAAGATTTACAGACGCTGAGCTGAGGCTTCCACAGACACAACCTGATGTAAGATTTACAGACGCTGATCTCAGGCTTCCACAGACACAACCTGATGTAAGATTTAAGATTTACAGACGCTAAGCTGAGGCTTCCACAGACACAACCTGATGTAAGATGTAAGATTTACAGACGCTGAGCTGAGGCTTCCACAGACACAACCTGATGTAAAATGTAAGATTTACAGATGCTGAGCTGAGGCTTCCACAGACACAACCTGATGTAAGATGTAAGATTTACAGAAGTAGAGCTGAGGCTTCCATAGACGCAACCTGATGTAAGATGTAAGAATTACAGACGCAGAGCTGAGGCTTCCACAGACACAACCTGATGTAAGATGTAAGATTTACAGACGCAGAGCTGAGGCTTCCACAGACACAACCTGATGTAAGATGCAAAAATTACAGACGCTGAGCTGAGGCTTCCACAGACACAACCTGATGTAAGATGTAAGATTTACAGACGCTGAACTGAGGCTTCCACAGACAAAACCTGATGTAAGATGTAGGAATTACAGACGCAGAGCTGAGTCTTCCACAGACACAACCTGATGTAAGATGTAAGATTTACAGACGCTGAGCTGAAACTTCCACAGACACAACCTGATGTAAGATGTAAGATTTACAGACGCTGAGCTGAGGCTTCAACAGACACAACCTGATGTAAGATGTAAGATTTACAGACGCAGAGCTGAGGCTTCCACAGACACAACTTGATGTAAGATGTAAGAATTACAGATGCTGAGCTGAGGCTTCCACAGACACAACATGATGTAAGATGTAAGAATTACAGACGCTGAGCTGAGGCTTCCACAGACACAATCTGATGTAAGATGTAAGAATTACAGACGCTGAGCTGAGGCTTCCACAGACACAACCTGATGTAAGATGTAAGAATTACAGACGCTGATCTCAGGCTTCCACAGACACAACCTGATGTAAGATGTAAGAATTACAGACGCAGAGCTGAGGTTCACACAGACACAAGCTGATGTAAAATGTAAGAATTACAGACGCAGAGATGAGTCTTCCACAGACACAACCTGTTGTAAGATTTACAGACGCTGAGCTGAAGCTTCCACAGACACATCCTGATATAAGATGTAAGAATTACAGACGCTGATCTCAGGCCTCCACAGGCACAACCTGATGAAAGATGTAAGATTTACAGACGCTGAGCTGAGGCTTCCACAGACACAACCTGATGTAAGATTTACAGACGCTGTTCTTAGGCTTCCACAGACACAACCTGATGTAAGATGTAAGAATTACAGACGCTGATCTCAGGCTTCCACAGACACAACCTGATGTAAGATTTAAGATTTACAGACGCTGAGCTGAGGCTTCCACAGACACAACCTGATGTAAGATGTAAGAATTACAGATGCAGAGCTGAGGCTTCCACAGACACAACCTGATGTAAGATGTAAGTATTACAGACGCTGATCTCAGGCTTCCACAGACACAGACTTGATGTAAGATGTAAGATTTACAGACGCAGAGCTGAGGGTTCCACAGACACAACCTGATGTAAGATGTAAGATTTACAGATGCAGAGCTGAGGCTTCCACAGACACAACCTGATGTAAGATGTAAGAATTACATACGCTGAGCTGAGGCTTCCACAGACACAACCTGATGTAATATGTAAGAATTACAGACGCAGAGCTGAGGCTTCCACAGACACAATCTGATGTAAGATGTAAGAATTACACACGCTGAGCTGAGGCTTCCACAGTCACAACCTGATGTAAGATGAAAAAAATTACAGACGCTGATCTCAGGCTTCCACAGACACAACCTGATGTAAGATGTAAGAATTACAGATGCTGAGGTGAGGCTTCCACAGACACAACCTGATGTAAGATGTAAGATTTACAGACGCAGAGCTGAGGCTTCCACAGACACAACCTGATGTAAGATGTAAGAATTACAGATGCTGAGCTGAGGCTTCCACAGACACAACCTGATGTAATATGTAAGATTTACAGACGCTGAGCTGAGGCTTCCACAGACACAACCTGATGTAAGATGTAAGAATTACAGACGCTAATCTCAGGCCTCCACAGGCACAACCTGATGTAAGATGTAAGATTTACAGACGCTGAGCTGAAGCTACCACAGACACAATCTGATGTAAGATGTAAGAATTACAGACGCTGATCTCAGGCTTCCACAGACACAACCTGATGTAAGATGTAAGATTTACAGACGCTGAGCTGAAGCTTCCACAGACACAACCTGATGTAAGACGTAAGAATTACAGACGCTGAGCTGAGGCTTCCACAGACACAACCTGATGTAAGATGTAAGAATTACAGACGCTGAGGTGAGGCTTCCACAGACACAACCTGATGTAAAATGTAAGAATTTCAGACGCTGAACTCAGGCCTCCACAGGCACAACCTGATGAAAGATGTAAGATTTACAGACGCTGAGCTGAGGCTTCCACAGACACAACCTGATGTAAGATTTACAGACGCTGTTCTTAGGCTTCCACAGACACAACCTGATGTAAGATGTAAGAATTACAGACGCTGATCTCAGGCTTCCACAGACACAACCTGATGTAAGATTTAAGATTTACAGACGCTGAGCTGAGGCTTACACAGACACAACCTGATGTAAGATGTAAGATTTACAGACGCTGAGCTGAGGCTTCCACAGACACAACCTGATGTAAGATGTAAGAATTACAGATGCAGAGCTGAGGCTTCCACAGACACAACCTGATGTAAGATGTAAGTATTACAGACGCTGATCTCAGGCTTCCACAGACACAGACTTGATGTAAGATGTAAGATTTACAGACGCAGAGCTGAGGGTTCCACAGACACAACCTGATGTAAGATGTAAGATTTACAGATGCAGAGCTGAGGCTTCCACAGACACAACCTGATGTAAGATGTAAGAATTACATACGCTGAGCTGAGGCTTCCACAGACACAACCTGATGTAATATGTAAGAATTACAGACGCAGAGCTGAGGCTTCCACAGACACAATCTGATGTAAGATGTAAGAATTACACACGCTGAGCTGAGGCTTCCACAGTCACAACCTGATGTAAGATGAAAAAAATTACAGACGCTGATCTCAGGCTTCCACAGACACAACCTGATGTAAGATGTAAGAATTACAGACGCAGAGCTGAGGCTTCCACGGACACAACTTGATGTAAGATGTAAGATTTACAGACGCTGAGCTGAGGCTTCCACAGACACAACCTGATGTAAGATGTAAAAATTACAGACGCAGAGCTGAGGCTTCCTCAGACACAACCTGATGTAAGATGTAAGATTTACAGACGCAGAGCTGAGGCTTCCACAGACACAACCTGATGTAAGATGTAAGAATTACAGACGCTGAGCTGAGGCTTCCACAGACACAACCTGATGTAAGATGTAAGATTTACAGACGCTGAGCTGAGGCTTCCACAGACACAACCTGATGTAAGATGTAAGAATTACAGACACAGAGCTGAGGCTTCCACAGACACAACCTGATGTAAGATGAAAGATTTACAGACGCAGAGCTGAGGCTTCCACAGACACAACTTGATGTAAGATGTAAGAATTACAGACGCTGAGCTGAGGCTTCCACAGACACAACCTGATGTAAGATTTACAGACGCTGAGCTGAGGCTTCCACAGACACAACCTGATGTAAGATGTAAGAATTACAGACGCTGAGCTGAGGCTTCCACAGACACAACCTGATGTAAGATTTACAGACGCTGTTCATAGGCTTCCACAGACACAATCTGATGTAAGATGTAAGAATTACAGACGCTGATCTCAGGCTTCCATAGACACAACCTGATGTAAGATGTAAGATTTACAGACGCTGAGCTGAAGCTTCCACAGACACAACCTGATGTAAGATGTAAGAATTACAGACGCTGAGCTGAAGCTTCCACAGACACAACCTGATGTAAGATGTAAGAATTACAGACGCTGATCTCAGGCCTCCACAGGCACAACCTGATGAAAGATGTAAGATTTACAGACGCTGAGCTGAAGCTTCCACAGACACAACCTGATGTAAGATTTACAGACGCTGATCTCAGGCTTCCACAGACACAACCTGATGTAAGATTTAAGATTTACAGACGCTGAGCTGAGGCTTCCACAGACACAGCCTGATGTAAGATGTAAGAATTACAGATGCAGAGCTGAGGCTTCCACAGACACAACCTGATGTAAGATGTAAGATTTACAGACGCTGAGCTGAGGCTTCCACAGACACAACCTGATGTAAGATGTAAGTATTACAGACGCTGATGTCAGGCTTCCACAGACACAGACTTGATGTAAGATGTAAGATTTACAGACGCAGAGCTGAGGGTTCCACAGACACAACCTGATGTAAGATGTAAGATTTACAGACGCTGAGCTGAGGCTTCCACAGACACAACCTGATGTAAAATGGAAGATTTACAGATGCTGAGCTGAGGCTTCCACAGACACAACCTGATGTAAGATGTAAGAATTACAGGCTCTGAGCTGAGGCTTCCACAGACACAACCTGATGTAAGATGTAAGATTTACAGAAGTAGAGCTGAGGCTTCCATAGACGCAACCTGATGTAAGATGTAAGAATTACAGACGCAGAGCTGAGGCTTCCACAGACACAACCTGATGTAAGATGTAAGATTTACAGACGCAGAGCTGAGGCTTCCACAGACACAACCTGATGTAAGATGCAAAAATTACAGACGCTGAGCTGAGGCTTCCACAGACACAACCTGATGTAAGATGTAAGATTTACAGACGCTGAACTGAGGCTTCCACAGACAAAACCTGATGTAAGATGTAAGAATTACATACGCTGAGCTGAGGCTTCCACAGACACAACCTGATGTAATATGTAAGAATTACAGACGCAGAGCTGAGGCTTCCACAGACACAATCTGATGTAAGATGTAAGAATTACACACGCTGAGCTGAGGCTTCCACAGTCACAACCTGATGTAAGATGAAAAAAATTACAGACGCTGATCTCAGGCTTCCACAGACACAACCTGATGTAAGATGTAAGAATTACAGACGCAGAGCTGAGGCTTCCACGGACACAACTTGATGTAAGATGTAAGATTTACAGACGCTGAGCTGAGGCTTCCACAGACACAACCTGATGTAAGATGTAAGAATTACAGACGCAGAGCTGAGGCTTCCTCAGACACAACCTGATGTAAGATGTAAGATTTACAGACGCAGAGCTGAGGCTTCCACAGACACAACGTGATGTAAGATGTAAGAATTACAGACGCTGAGCTGAGGCTTCCACAGACACAACCTGATGTAAGATGTAAGATTTACAGACGCTGAGCTGAGGCTTCCACAGACACAACCTGATGTAAGATGTAAGAATTACAGACACAGAGCTGAGGCTTCCACAGACACAACCTGATGTAAGATGAAAGATTTACAGACGCAGAGCTGAGGCTTCCACAGACACAACTTGATGTAAGATGTAAGAATTACAGACGCTGAGCTGAGGCTTCCACAGACACAACCTGATGTAAGATTTACAGACGCTGAGCTGAGGCTTCCACAGACACAACCTGATGTAAGATGTAAGAATTACAGACGCTGAGCTGAGGCTTCCACAGACACAACCTGATGTAAGATTTACAGACGCTGTTCATAGGCTTCCACAGACACAATCTGATGTAAGATGTAAGAATTACAGACGCTGATCTCAGGCTTCCATAGACACAACCTGATGTAAGATGTAAGATTTACAGACGCTGAGCTGAAGCTTCCACAGACACAACCTGATGTAAGATGTAAGAATTACAGACGCTGAGCTGAAGCTTCCACAGACACAACCTGATGTAAGATGTAAGAATTACAGACGCTGATCTCAGGCCTCCACAGGCACAACCTGATGAAAGATGTAAGATTTACAGACGCTGAGCTGAGGCTTCCACAGACACAACCTGATGTAAGATTTACAGACGCTGTTCTTAGGCTTCCACAGACACAACCTGATGTAAGATGTAAGAATTACAGACGCTGATCTCAGGCTTCCACAGACACAACCTGATGTAAGATTTAAGATTTACAGACGCTGAGCTGAGGCTTCCACAGACACAACCTGATGTAAGATGTAAGAATTACAGATGCAGAGCTGAGGCTTCCACAGACACAACCTGATGTAAGATGTAAGTATTACAGACGCTGATCTCAGGCTTCCACAGACACAGACTTGATGTAAGATGTAAGATTTACAGACGCAGAGCTGAGGGTTCCACAGACACAACCTGAGGTAAGATGTAAGATTTACAGATGCAGAGCTGAGGCTTCCACAGACACAACCTGATGTAAGATGTAAGAATTACATACGCTGAGCTGAGGCTTCCACAGACACAACCTGATGTAATATGTAAGAATTACAGACGCAGAGCTGAGGCTTCCACAGACACAATCTGATGTAAGATGTAAGAATTACACACGCTGAGCTGAGGCTTCCACAGTCACAACCTGATGTAAGATGAAAAAAATTACAGACGCTGATCTCAGGCTTCCACAGACACAACCTGATGTAAGATGTAAGAATTACAGATGCTGAGGTGAGGCTTCCACAGACACAACCTGATGTAAGATGTAAGATTTACAGACGCAGAGCTGAGGCTTCCACAGACACAACCTGATGTAAGATGTAAGAATTACAGATGCTGAGGTGAGGCTTCCACAGACACAACCTGATGTAATATGTAAGATTTACAGACGCTGAGCTGAGGCTTCCACAGACACAAGCTGATGTAAGATGTAAGAATTACAGACGCTAATCTCAGGCCTCCACAGGCACAACCTGATGTAAGATGTAAGATTTACAGACGCTGAGCTGAAGCTTCCACAGACACAACCTGATGTAAGATGTAAGAATTACAGACGCTGATCTCAGGCTTCCACAGACACAACCTGATGTAAGATGTAAGATTTACAGACGCTGAGCTGAAGCTTCCACAGACACAACCTGATGTAAGACGTAAGAATTACAGACGCTGAGCTGAGGCTTCCACAGACACAACCTGATGTAAGATGTAAGAATTACAGACGCTGAGGTGAGGCTTCCACAGACACAACCTGATGTAAAATGTAAGAATTTCAGACGCTGAACTCAGGCCTCCACAGGCACAACCTGATGAAAGATGTAAGATTTACAGACGCTGAGCTGAGGCTTCCACAGACACAACCTGATGTAAGATTTACAGACGCTGTTCTTAGGCTTCCACAGACACAACCTGATGTAAGATGTAAGAATTACAGACGCTGATCTCAGGCTTCCACAGACACAACCTGATGTAAGATTTAAGATTTACAGACGCTGAGCTGAGGCTTCCACAGACACAACCTGATGTAAGATGTAAGATTTACAGACGCTGAGCTGAGGCTTCCACAGACACAACCTGATGTAAGATGTAAGAATTACAGATGCAGAGCTGAGGCTTCCACAGACACAGACTTGATGTAAGATGTAAGATTTACAGACGCAGAGCTGAGGGTTCCACAGACACAACCTGATGTAAGATGTAAGATTTACAGAAGCAGAGCTGAGGATTCCACAGACACAACCTGATGTAAGATGTAAGAATTACATACGCTGAGCTGAGGCTTCCACAGACACAACCTGATGTAATATGTAAGAATTACAGACGCAGAGCTGAGGCTTCCACAGACACAATCTGATGTAAAATGTAAGAATTACACACGCTGAGCTGAGGCTTCCACAGTCACAACCTGATGTAAGATGAAAAAAATTACAGACTCTGATCTCAGGCTTCCACAGACACAACCTGATGTAAGATGTAAGAATTACAGATGCTGAGGTGAGGCTTCCACAGACACAACCTGATGTAAGATGTAAGATTTACAGACGCAGAGCTGAGGCTTCCACAGACACAACCTGATGTAAGATGTAAGAATTACAGATGCTGAGGTGAGGCTTCCACAGACACAACCTGATGTAAGATGTAAGATTTACAGACGCAGAGCTGAGGCTTCCACAGACACAACCTGATGTAAGATGTAAGAATTACAGATGCTGAGCTGAGGCTTCCACAGACACAACCTGATGTAATATGTAAGATTTACAGACGCTGAGCTGAGGCTTCCACAGACACAACCTGATGTAAGATGTAAGAATTACAGACGCTAATCTCAGGCCTCCACAGGCACAACCTGATGTAAGATGTAAGATTTACAGACGCAGAGCTGAGGGTTCCACAGACACAACCTGATGTAAGATGTAAGATTTACAGACGCTGAGCTGAGGCTTCCACGGACACAACCTGATTTAAGATGTAAGATTTACAGAAGTAGAGCTGAGGCTTCCATAGACGCAACCTGATGTAAGATGTAAGAATTACAGACACAGAGCTGAGGCTTCCACAGACACAACCTGATGTAAGATGTAAGATTTACAGACGCAGAGCTGAGGCTTCCACAGACACAACCTGATGTAAGATGCAAAAATTACAGACGCTGAGCTGAGGCTTCCACAGACACAACCTGATGTAAGATGTAAGATTTACAGACGCTGAACTGAGGCTTCCACAGACAAAACCTGATGTAAGATGTAGGAATTACAGACGCAGAGCTGAGTCTTCCACAGACACAACCTGATGTAAGATGTAAGATTTACAGACGCTGAGCTGAAACTTCCACAGACACAACCTGATGTAAGATGTAAGATTTACAGACGCTGAGCTGAGGCTTCAACAGACACAACCTGATGTAAGATGTAAGATTTACAGACGCAGAGCTGAGGCTTCCACAGACACAACTTGATGTAAGATGTAAGAATTACAGATGCTGAGCTGAGGCTTCCACAGACACAACATGATGTAAGATGTAAGAATTACAGACGCTGAGCTGAGGCTTCCACAGACACAATCTGATGTAAGATGTAAGAATTACAGACGCTGAGCTGAGGCTTCCACAGACACAACCTGATGTAAGATGTAAGAATTACAGACGCTGATCTCAGGCTTCCACAGACACAACCTGATGTAAGATGTAAGAATTACAGACGCAGAGCTGAGGCTCACACAGACACAAGCTGATGTAAAATGTAAGAATTACAGACGCAGAGATGAGTCTTCCACAGACACAACCTGTTGTAAGATTTACAGACGCTGAGCTGAAGCTTCCACAGACACAACCTGATGTAAGATGTAAGAATTACAGACGCTGATCTCAGGCCTCCACAGGCACAACCTGATGAAAGATGTAAGATTTACAGACGCTGAGCTGAGGCTTCCACAGACACAACCTGATGTAAGATTTACAGACGCTGTTCTTAGGCTTCCACAGACACAACCTGATGTAAGATGTAAGAATTACAGACGCTGATCTCAGGCTTCCACAGACACAACCTGATGTAAGATTTAAGATTTACAGACGCTGAGCTGAGGCTTCCACAGACACAACCTGATGTAAGATGTAAGAATTACAGATGCAGAGCTGAGGCTTCCACAGACACAACCTGATGTAAGATGTAAGTATTACAGACGCTGATCTCAGGCTTCCACAGACACAGACTTGATGTAAGATGTAAGATTTACAGACGCAGAGCTGAGGGTTCCACAGACACAACCTGAGGTAAGATGTAAGATTTACAGATGCAGAGCTGAGGCTTCCACAGACACAACCTGATGTAAGATGTAAGAATTACATACGCTGAGCTGAGGCTTCCACAGACACAACCTGATGTAATATGTAAGAATTACAGACGCAGAGCTGAGGCTTCCACAGACACAATCTGATGTAAGATGTAAGAATTACACACGCTGAGCTGAGGCTTCCACAGTCACAACCTGATGTAAGATGAAAAAATTACAGACGCTGATCTCAGGCTTCCACAGACACAACCTGATGTAAGATGTAAGAATTACAGATGCTGAGGTGAGGCTTCCACAGACACAACCTGATGTAAGATGTAAGATTTACAGACGCAGAGCTGAGGCTTCCACAGACACAACCTGATGTAAGATGTAAGAATTACAGATGCTGAGCTGAGGCTTCCACAGACACAACCTGATGTAATATGTAAGATTTACAGACGCTGAGCTGAGGCTTCCACAGACACAAGCTGATGTAAGATGTAAGAATTACAGACGCTAATCTCAGGCCTCCACAGGCACAACCTGATGTAAGATGTAAGATTTACAGACGCAGAGCTGAGGGTTCCACAGACACAACCTGATGTAAGATGTAAGATTTACAGACGCTGAGCTGAGGCTTCCACGGACACAACCTGATTTAAGATGTAAGATTTACAGAAGTAGAGCTGAGGCTTCCATAGACGCAACCTGATGTAAGATGTAAGAATTACAGACGCAGAGCTGAGGCTTCCACAGACACAACCTGATGTAAGATGTAAGATTTACAGACGCAGAGCTGAGGCTTCCACAGACACAACCTGATGTAAGATGCAAAAATTACAGACGCTGAGCTGAGGCTTCCACAGACACAACCTGATGTAAGATGTAAGATTTACAGACGCTGAACTGAGGCTTCCACAGACAAAACCTGATGTAAGATGTAGGAATTACAGACGCAGAGCTGAGTCTTCCACAGACACAACCTGATGTAAGATGTAAGATTTACAGACGCTGAGCTGAAACTTCCACAGACACAACCTGATGTAAGATGTAAGATTTACAGACGCTGAGCTGAGGCTTCAACAGACACAACCTGATGTAAGATGTAAGATTTACAGACGCAGAGCTGAGGCTTCCACAGACACAACTTGATGTAAGATGTAAGAATTACAGATGCTGAGCTGAGGCTTCCACAGACACAACATGATGTAAGATGTAAGAATTACAGACGCTGAGCTGAGGCTTTCACAGACACAATCTGATGTAAGATGTAAGAATTACAGACGCTGAGCTGAGGCTTCCACAGACACAACCTGATGTAAGATGTAAGAATTACAGACGCTGATCTCAGGCTTCCACAGACACAACCTGATGTAAGATGTAAGAATTACAGACGCAGAGCTGAGGCTCACACAGACACAAGCTGATGTAAAATGTAAGAATTACAGACGCAGAGATGAGTCTTCCACAGACACAACCTGTTGTAAGATTTACAGACGCTGAGCTGAAGCTTCCACAGACACAACCTGATGTAAGATGTAAGAATTACAGACGCTGATCTCAGGCCTCCACAGGCACAACCTGATGAAAGATGTAAGATTTACAGACGCTGAGCTGAGGCTTCCACAGACACAACCTGATGTAAGATTTACAGACGCTGTTCTTAGGCTTCCACAGACACAACCTGATGTAAGATGTAAGAATTACAGACGCTGATCTCAGGCTTCCACAGACACAACCTGATGTAAGATTTAAGATTTACAGACGCTGAGCTGAGGCTTCCACAGACACAACCTGATGTAAGATGTAAGAATTACAGATGCAGAGCTGAGGCTTCCACAGACACAACCTGATGTAAGATGTAAGTATTACAGACGCTGATCTCAGGCTTCCACAGACACAGACTTGATGTAAGATGTAAGATTTACAGACGCAGAGCTGAGGGTTCCACAGACACAACCTGAGGTAAGATGTAAGATTTACAGATGCAGAGCTGAGGCTTCCACAGACACAACCTGATGTAAGATGTAAGAATTACATACGCTGAGCTGAGGCTTCCACAGACACAACCTGATGTAATATGTAAGAATTACAGACGCAGAGCTGAGGCTTCCACAGACACAATCTGATGTAAGATGTAAGAATTACACACGCTGAGCTGAGGCTTCCACAGTCACAACCTGATGTAAGATGAAAAAAATTACAGACGCTGATCTCAGGCTTCCACAGACACAACCTGATGTAAGATGTAAGAATTACAGATGCTGAGGTGAGGCTTCCACAGACACAACCTGATGTAAGATGTAAGATTTACAGACGCAGAGCTGAGGCTTCCACAGACACAACCTGATGTAAGATGTAAGAATTACAGATGCTGAGCTGAGGCTTCCACAGACACAACCTGATGTAAGATGTAAGATTTACAGACGCTGAGCTGAGGCTTCCACAGACACAACCTGATGTAAGATGTAAGAATTACAGACGCTAATCTCAGGCCTCCACAGGCACAACCTGATGTAAGATGTAAGATTTACAGACGCTGAGCTGAAGCTTCCACAGACACAATCTGATGTAAGATGTAAGAATTACAGACGCTGATCTCAGGCTTCCACAGACACAACCTGATGTAAGATGTAAGATTTACAGACGCTGAGCTGAAGCTTCCACAGACACAACCTGATGTAAGACGTAAGAATTACAGACGCTGAGCTGAGGCTTCCACAGACACAACCTGATGTAAGATGTAAGAATTACAGACGCTGAGGTGAGGCTTCCACAGACACAACCTGATGTAAAATGTAAGAATTTCAGACGCTGAACTCAGGCCTCCACAGGCACAACCTGATGAAAGATGTAAGATTTACAGACGCTGAGCTGAGGCTTCCACAGACACAACCTGATGTAAGATTTACAGACGCTGTTCTTAGGCTTCCACAGACACAACCTGATGTAAGATGTAAGAATTACAGACGCTGATCTCAGGCTTCCACAGACACAACCTGATGTAAGATTTAAGATTTACAGACGCTGAGCTGAGGTTTCCACAGACACAACCTGATATAAGATGTAAGATTTACAGACGCTGAGCTGAGGCTTCCACAGACACAACCTGATGTAAGATGTAAGTATTACAGACGCTGATCTCAGGCTTCCACAGACACAGAGTTGATGTAAGATGTAAGATTTACAGACGCAGAGCTGAGGGTTCCACAGACACAACCTGATGTAAGATGTAAGAATTACAGATGCTGAGCTGAGGCTTCCACAGACACAACATGATGTAAGATGTAAGAATTACAGACTCTGAGCTGAGGCTTCCACAGACACAACCTGATGTAAGATGTAAGAATTACAGACGCAGAGCTGAGGCTTCCACAGACACAATCTGATGTAAGATGTAAGAATTACACACGCTGAGCTGAGGCTTCCACAGTCACAACCTGATGTAAGATGAAAAAAATTACAGACTCTGATCTCAGGCTTCCACAGACACAACCTGATGTAAGATGTAAGAATTACAGATGCTGAGGTGAGGCTTCCACAGACACAAACTGATGTAAGATGTAAGATTTACAGACGCAGAGCTGAGGCTTCCACAGACACAACCTGATGTAAGATGTAAGAATTACAGATGCTGAGGTGAGGCTTCCACAGACACAACCTGATGTAAGATGTAAGATTTACAGACGCAGAGCTGAGGCTTCCACAGACAAAACCTGATGTAAGATGTAAGAATTACAGATGCTGAGCTGAGGCTTCCACAGACACAACCTGATGTAATATGTAAGATTTACAGACGCTGAGCTGAGGCTTCCACAGACACAACCTGATGTAAGATGTAAGAATTACAGACGCTAATCTCAGGCCTCCACAGGCACAACCTGATGTAAGATGTAAGATTTACAGACGCTGAGCTGAAGCTTCCACAGACACAATCTGATGTAAGATGTAAGAATTACAGACGCTGATCTCAGGCTTCCACAGACACAACCTGATGTAAGATGTAAGATTTACAGACGCTGAGCTGAAGCTTCCACAGACACAACCTGATGTAAGACGTAAGAATTACAGACGCTGAGCTGAGGCTTCCACAGACACAACCTGATGTAAGATGTAAGAATTTCAGACGCTGAACTCAGGCCTCCACAGGCACAACCTGATGAAAGATATAAGATTTACAGACGCTGAGCTGAGGCTTCCACAGACACAACCTGATGTAAGATTTACAGACGCTGTTCTTAGGCTTCCACAGACACAACCTGATGTAAGATGTAAGAATTACAGACGCTGATCTCAGGCTTCCACAGACACAACCTGATGTAAGATTTAAGATTTACAGACGCTGAGCTGAGGCTTCCACAGACACAACCTGATGTAAGATGTAAGATTTACAGACGCTGAGCTGAGGCTTCCACAGACACAACCTGATGTAAGATGTAAGAATTACAGATGCAGAGCTGAGGCTTCCACAGACACAACCTGATGTAAGATGTAAGTATTACAGACGCTGATCTCAGGCTTCCACAGACACAGACTTGATGTAAGATGTAAGATTTACAGACGCAGAGCTGAGGGTTCCACAGACACAACCTGATGTAAGATGTAAGATTTACAGAAGCAGAGCTGAGGCTTCCACAGACACAACCTGATGTAAGATGTAAGAATTACATACGCTGAGCTGAGGCTTCCACAGACACAACCTGATGTAATATGTAAGAATTACAGACGCAGAGCTGAGGCTTCCACAGACACAATCTGATGTAAGATGTAAGAATTACACACGCTGAGCTGAGGCTTCCACAGTCACAACCTGATGTAAGATGAAAAAAATTACAGACTCTGATCTCAGGCTTCCACAGACACAACCTGATGTAAGATGTAAGAATTACAGATGCTGAGGTGAGGCTTCCACAGACACAACCTGATGTAAGATGTAAGATTTACAGACGCAGAGCTGAGGCTTCCACAGACACAACCTGATGTAAGATGTAAGAATTACAGATGCTGAGCTGAGGCTTCCACAGACACAACCTGATGTAATATGTAAGATTTACAGACGCTGAGCTGAGGCTTCCACAGACACAACCTGATGTAAGATGTAAGAATTACAGACGCTGAGCTGAAGCTTCCACAGACACAATCTGATGTAAGATGTAAGAATTACAGACGCTGATCTCAGGCTTCCACAGACACAACCTGATGTAAGATGTAAGATTTACAGACGCTGAGCTGAAGCTTCCACAGACACAATCTGATGTAAGATGTAAGAATTACAGACGCTGATCTCAGGCTTCCACAGACACAACCTGATGTAAGATGTAAGATTTACAGACGCTGAGCTGAAGCTTCCACAGACACAACCTGATGTAAGACGTAAGAATTACAGACGCTGAGCTGAGGCTTCCACAGACACAACCTGATGTAAGATGTAAGAATTACAGACGCTGAGGTGAGGCTTCCACAGACACAACCTGATGTAAAATGTAAGAATTTCAGACGCTGAACTCAGGCCTCCACAGGCACAACCTGATGAAAGATGTAAGATTTACAGACGCTGAGCTGAGGCTTCCACAGACACAACCTGATGTAAGATTTACAGACGCTGTTCTTAGGCTTCCACAGACACAACCTGATGTAAGATGTAAGAATTACAGACGCTGATCTCAGGCTTCCACAGACACAACCTGATGTAAGATTTAAGATTTACAGACGCTGAGCTGAGGCTTCCACAGACACAACCTGATGTAAGATGTAAGATTTACAGACGCTGAGCTGAGGCTTCCACAGACACAACCTGATGTAAGATGTAAGAATTACAGATGCAGAGCTGAGGGTTCCACAGACACAACCTGATGTAAGATGTAAGATTTACAGACGCAGAGCTGAGGGTTCCACAGACACAACCTGATGTAAGATGTAAGATTTACAGAAGCAGAGCTGAGGCTTCCACAGACACAACCTGATGTAAGATGTAAGAATTACATACGCTGAGCTGAGGCTTCCACAGACACAACCTGATGTAAGATGTAAGAATTACACACGCTGAGCTGAGGCTTCCACAGTCACAACCTGATGTAAGATGAAAAAAATTACAGACGCTGATCTCAGGCTTCCACAGACACAACCTGATGTAAGATGTAAGAATTACAGACGCAGAGCTGAGGCTTCCACAGACACAACGTGATGTCAGATGTAAGAATTACAGATGCTGAGGTGAGGCTTCCACGGACACAACTTGATGTAAGATGTAAGATTTACAGACGCTGAGCTGAGGCTTCCACAGACACAACCTGATGTAAGATGTTTGAATTACAGATGCTGAGCTGAGGCTTCCACAGACACAACCTGATGTAAGATGTAAGAATTACAGACGCTGAGCTGAGGCTTCCACAGACACAACCTGATGTAAGATGTAAGAATTACAGACACTGATCTCAGGCCTCCACAGGCACAACCTGATGTAAGATGTAAGAATTACAGACACTGATCTCAGGCCTCCACAGGCACAACCTGATGTAAGATGTAAGATTTACAGACGCTGAGCAGAGGCTTCCACAGACACAACCTGATGTAAGATTTACAGACGCTGTTCTTAGGCTTCCACAGACACAATCTGATGTAAGATGTAAGAATTACAGACGCTGATCTCAGGCTTCCACAGACACAACCTGATGTAAGATGTAAGATTTACAGACGCTGAGCTGAAGCTTCCACAGACACAACCTGATGTAAGACGTAAGAATTAAAGACGCTGAGCTGAGGCTTCCATAGACACAACCTGATGTAAGATGTAAGAATTACAGACACTGAGGTGAGGCTTCCACAGACACAACCTGATGTAAAATGTAAGAATTTCAGACGCTGAACTCAGGCCTCCACAGGCACAACCTGATGAAAGATGTAAGATTTACAGACGCTGAGCTGAGGCTTCCACAGACACAACCTGATGTAAGATTTACAGACACTGTTCTTAGGCTTCCACAGACACAACCTGATGTAAGATGTAAGAATTACAGACGCTGATCTCAGGCTTCCACAGACACAACCTGATGTAAGATTTAAGATTTACAGACGCTGAGCTGAGGTTTCCACAGACACAACCTGATATAAGATGTAAGATTTACAGACGCTGAGCTGAGGCTTCCACAGGCACAACCTGATGTAAGATGTAGGAATTACAGATGCAGAGCTGAGGCTTCCACAGACACAACCTGATGTAAGATGTAAGTATTACAGATGCTGATCTCAGGCTTCCACAGACACAGACTTGATGTAAGATGTAAGATTTACAGACGCAGAGCTGAGGGTTCCACAGACACAACCTGATGTAAGATGTAAGATTTACAGACGCTGAGCTGAGGCTTCCACAGACACAACCTGATGTAAGATGTAAGATTTACAGACGCTGAGCTGAAGCTTCCACAGACACAACCTGATGTAAGATTTATAGACGCTGAGCTGAAGCTTCCACAGACACAACCTGATGTAAGACGTAAGAATTACAGACGCTGAGCTGAGGCTTCCACAGACATAACCTGATGTAAGATGTAAGAATTACAGACGCTGAGCTGAGGCTTCCACAGACACAACCTGATTTAAGATGTAAGAATTACAGACGCTGATCTGAGGCCTCCACAGGCACAACCTGATGTAAGATGTAAGATTTACAGACGCTGAGCTGAGGCTTCCACAGACACAACCTGATGTAAGATGTAAGAATTACAGACGCTGATCTCAGGCTTCCACAGACACAGACTTGATGTAAGATGTAAGATTTACAGACGCAGAGCTGAGGGTTCCACAGACACAACCTGATGTAAGATGTAAGATTTACAGACGCTGAGCTGAGGCTTCCACAGACACAACCTGATGTAAGATGTAAGATTTACAGACGCTGAGCTGAAGCTTACACAGACACAACCTGATGTAAGATTTATAGACGCTGAGCTGAAGCTTCCACAGACACAACCTGATGTAAGACGTAAGAATTACAGACGCTGAGCTGAGGCTTCCACAGACATAACCTGATGTAAGATGTAAGAATTACAGACGCTGAGCTGAGGCTTCCACAGACACAACCTGATTTAAGATGTAAGAATTACAGACGCTGATCTGAGGCCTCCACAGGCACAACCTGATGTAAGATGTAAGATTTACAGACGCTGAGGTGAGGCTTCCACAGACACAACCTGATGTAAGATTTACAGACGCTGTTCTTAGGCTTCCACAGACACAACCTGATGTAAGATGTAAGAATTACAGACGCTGATCTCAGGCTTCCACAGACACAACCTGATGTAAGATGTAATATTTACAGACGCTGAGCTGAGGTTTCCACAGACACAACCTCATATAAGATGTAAGATTTACAGACGCTGAGCTGAGGCTTCCACAGACACAACCTGATGTAAGATGTAAGAATTACAGATGCAGAGCTGAGGCTTCCACAGACACAACCTGATGTAAGATGTAAGAATTAAAGACGCTGAGCTGAGGCGTCCACAGACACAACCTGATGTAAAATGTAAGATTTACAAATGCTGAGCTGAGGCTTCCACAGACACAACCTGATTTAAGATGTCAGAATTACAGACGCAGAGCTGAGGCTTCCACAGACACATCCTGATGTAAAATGTAAGATTTACAGACGCAGAGCTGAGGCTTCCACAGACACAACCTGATGTAAGATGTAAGATTTACAGACGCAGAGCTGAGGCTTCCACAGACACAACCTGATGTAAGATGTAAGAATTACAGATGCAGAGCTGAGGCTTCCAAAGACACAACCTGATGTAAGATGTAAGAATTAAAGACGCTGAGCTGAGGCGTCCACAGACACAACCTGATGTAAAATGTAAGATTTACAAATGCTGAGCTGAGGCTTCCACAGACACAACCTGATTTAAGATGTCAGAATTACAGACGCTGAGCTGAGGCTTCCACAGACACAACCTGATGTAAGATGTAAGATTTACAGACGCAGAGCTGAGGCTTCCACAGAAACAAACTGATGTAAGATGCAAGATTTACAGACGCAGAGCTGAGGCTTCCTCCGACACAACTTGATGTAAGATGTAAGAATTACAGACACTGAGCTGAGGCTTCCTCAGACACAACCTGATGTAAAATGTAAGAATTACAGACGCTGAGCTGAGGCTTCCACAGACACTACCTGATGTAAGACGTAAGATTTACAGACGCTGAGCTGAGGCTTCCACAGACACAACCTGATGTAAGATGTAAGATTTACAGACGCAGAGCTGAGGCTTCCACAGACACAACCTGATGTAAGATGTAAGAATTACAGACGCTGAGCTGAGGCTTCCACAGACACAACCTGATGTAAGATGTAAGAATTACAGACGCAGAGCTGAGGCTTCCACAGACACAACCTGATGTAAGATGTAAGATTTACAGACGCAGAGCTGAGGCTTCTACAGACACAACCTGATGTAAGATGTAAGATTTACAGACGCAGAGCTGAGGCTTCCACAGACACAACCTGATGTAAGATGTAAGAATTACAGACGCAGAGCTGAGACTTCCACAGACACAACCTGATGTAAGATGTAAGATTTACAGACGCAGAGCTGAGGCTTCCACAGACACAACTTGATGTAAGATGTAAGATTTACAGACGCTGAGCTGAGGCTTCCACAGACACAACCTGATGTAAGATGTAAGAATTACAGATGCTGAGCTGAGGCTTCCACAGACACAACCTGATGTAAGATGTAAGAATTACAGATGCTGAGCTGAGGATTCCACAGACACAACCTGATGTAAGATGTAAGATTTACAGACGCTGAGCTGAGGCTTCCACAGACACAATCTGATGTAAGATGTAAGAATTACAGATGCTGAGGTGAGGCTTCCACGGACACAACTTGATGTAAGATGTAAGAATTACAGACACTGATCTCAGGCCTCCACGGGCACAACCTGATGTAAGATGTAAGGTTTACAGACGCTGAGCTGAGGCTTCCACAGACACAACCTGATGTAAGATTTACAGACGCTGTTCTTAGGCTTCCACAGACACAACCTGATGTAAGATGTAAGAATTACAGACGCTGATCTCAGGCTTCCACAGACACAACCTGATGTAAGATTTAAGATTTACAGACGCTGAGCTGAGGTTTCCACAGACACAACCTGATGTAAGATGTAAGATTTACAGACGCTGAGCTGAGGCTTCCACAGACACAACCTGATGTAAGATGTAAGAATTACAGATGCAGAGCTGAGGCTTCCACAGACACAACCTGATGTAAGATGTAAGTATTACAGACGCTGATCTCAGGCTTCCACAGACACAGACTTGATGTAAGATGTAAGATTTACAGACGCAGAGCTGAGGGTTCCACAGACACAACCTGATGTAAGATGTAAGATTTACAGAAGCAGAGCTGAGGATTCCACAGACACAACCTGATGTAAGATGTAAGAATTACATACGCTGAGCTGAGGCTTCCACAGACACAACCTGATGTAATATGTAAGAATTACAGACGCAGAGCTGAGGCTTCCACAGACACAACCTGATGTAATATGTAAGAATTACAGACGCAGAGCTGAGGCTTCCACAGTCACAACCTGATGTAAGATGAAAAAAATTACAGACTCTGATCTCAGGCTTCCACAGACACAACCTGATGTAAGATGTAAGAATTACAGATGCTGAGGTGAGGCTTCCACAGACACAACCTGATGTAAGATGTAAGATTTACAGACGCAGAGCTGAGGCTTCCACAGACACAACCTGATGTAAGATGTAAGAATTACAGATGCTGAGGTGAGGCTTCCACAGACACAACCTGATGTAAGATGTAAGATTTACAGACGCAGAGCTGAGGCTTCCACAGACACAACCTGATGTAAGATGTAAGAATTACAGATGCTGAGCTGAGGCTTCCACAGACACAACCTGATGTAATATGTAAGATTTACAGACGCTGAGCTGAGGCTTCCACAGACACAAGCTGATGTAAGATGTAAGAATTACAGACGCTAATCTCAGGCCTCCACAGGCACAACCTGATGTAAGATGTAAGATTTACAGACGCTGAGCTGAAGCTTCCACAGACACAATCTGATGTAAGATGTAAGAATTACAGACGCTGATCTCAGGCTTCCACAGACACAACCTGATGTAAGATGTAAGATTTATAGACGCTGAGCTGAAGCTTCCACAGACACAACCTGATGTAAGACGTAAGAATTACAGACGCTGAGCTGAGGCTTCCACAGACACAACCTGATGTAAGATGTAAGAATTACAGACGCTGAGGTGAGGCTTCCACAGACACAACCTGATGTAAAATGTAAGAATTTCAGACGCTGAACTCAGGCCTCCACAGGCACAACCTGATGAAAGATGTAAGATTTACAGACGCTGAGCTGAGGCTTCCACAGACACAACCTGATGTAAGATTTACAGACGCTGTTCTTAGGCTTCCACAGACACAACCTGATGTAAGATGTAAGAATTACAGACGCTGATCTCAGGCTTCCACAGACACAACCTGATGTAAGATTTAAGATTTACAGACGCTGAGCTGAGGCTTCCACAGACACAACCTGATGTAAGATGTAAGATTTACAGACGCTGAGCTGAGGCTTCCACAGACACAACCTGATGTAAGATGTAAGAATTACAGATGCAGAGCTGAGGCTTCCACAGACACAACCTGATGTAAGATGTAAGTATTACAGACGCTGATCTCAGGCTTCCACAGACACAGACTTGATGTAAGATGTAAGATTTACAGACGCAGAGCTGAGGGTTCCACAGACACAACCTGATGTAAGATGTAAGATTTACAGAAGCAGAGCTGAGGATTCCACAGACACAACCTGATGTAAGATGTAAGAATTACATACGCTGAGCTGAGGCTTCCACAGACACAACCTGATGTAATATGTAAGAATTACAGACGCAGAGCTGAGGCTTCCACAGACACAATCTGATGTAAGATGTAAGAATTACACACGCTGAGCTGAGGCTTCCACAGTCACAACCTGATGTAAGATGAAAAAAATTACAGACTCTGATCTCAGGCTTCCACAGACACAACCTGATGTAAGATGTAAGAATTACAGATGCTGAGGTGAGGCTTCCACAGACTCAACCTGATGTAAGATGTAAGATTTACAGACGCAGAGCTGAGGCTTCCACAGACACAACCTGATGTAAGATGTAAGAATTACAGATGCTGAGCTGAGGCTTCCACAGACACAACCTGATGTAATATGTAAGATTTACAGACGCTGAGCTGAGGCTTCCACAGACACAACCTGATGTAAGATGTAAGAATTACAGACGCTGAGCTGAAGCTTCCACAGACACAATCTGATGTAAGATGTAAGAATTACAGACGCTGATCTCAGGCTTCCACAGACACAACCTGATGTAAGATGTAAGATTTACAGACGCTGAGCTGAAGCTTCCACAGACACAATCTGATGTAAGATGTAAGAATTACAGACGCTGATCTCAGGCTTCCACAGACACAACCTGATGTAAGATGTAAGATTTACAGACGCTGAGCTGAAGCTTCCACAGACACAACCTGATGTAAGACGTAAGAATTACAGACGCTGAGCTGAGGCTTCCACAGACACAACCTGATGTAAGATGTAAGAATTACAGACGCTGAGCTGAGGCTTCCACAGACACAACCTGATGTAAAATGTAAGAATTTCAGACGCTGAACTCAGGCCTCCACAGGCACAACCTGATGAAAGATGTAAGATTTACAGACGCTGAGCTGAGGCTTCCACAGACACAACCTGATGTAAGATTTACAGACGCTGTTCTTAGGCTTCCACAGACACAACCTGATGTAAGATGTAAGAATTACAGACGCTGATCTCAGGCTTCCACAGACACAACCTGATGTAAGATTTAAGATTTACAGACGCTGAGCTGAGGCTTCCACAGACACAACCTGATGTAAGATGTAAGATTTACAGACGCTGAGCTGAGGCTTCCACAGACACAACCTGATGTAAGATGTAAGAATTACAGATGCAGAGCTGAGGGTTCCACAGACACAACCTGATGTAAGATGTAAGATTTACAGACGCAGAGCTGAGGGTTCCACAGACACAACCTGATGTAAGATGTAAGATTTACAGATGCAGAGCTGAGGCTTCCACAGACACAACCTGATGTAAGATGTAAGAATTACATACGCTGAGCTGAGGCTTCCACAGACACAATCTGATGTAAGATGTAAGAATTACACACGCTGAGCTGAGGCTTCCACAGTCACAACCTGATGTAAGATGAAAAAAATTACAGACGCTGATCTCAGGCTTCCACAGACACAACCTGATGTAAGATGTAAGAATTACAGACGCAGAGCTGAGGCTTCCACAGACACAACGTGATGTCAGATGTAAGAATTACAGATGCTGAGGTGAGGCTTCCACGGACACAACTTGATGTAAGATGTAAGATTTACAGACGCTGAGCTGAGGCTTCCACAGACACAACCTGATGTAAGATGTTTGAATTACAGATGCTGAGCTGAGGCTTCCACAGACACAACCTGATGTAAGATGTAAGAATTACAGACGCTGAGCTGAGGCTTCCACAGACACAACCTGATGTAAGATGTAAGAATTACAGACACTGATCTCAGGCCTCCACAGGCACAACCTGATGTAAGATGTAAGAATTACAGACACTGATCTCAGGCCTCCACAGGCACAACCTGATGTAAGATATAAGATTTACAGACGCTGAGCTGAGGCTTCCACAGACACAACCTGATGTAAGATTTACAGACGCTGTTCTTAGGCTTCCACAGACACAATCTGATGTAAGATGTAAGAATTACAGACGCTGATCTCAGGCTTCCACAGACACAACCTGATGTAAGATGTAAGATTTACAGACGCTGAGCTGAAGCTTCCACAGACACAACCTGATGTAAGACGTAAGAATTAAAGACGCTGAGCTGAGGCTTCCATAGACACAACCTGATGTAAGATGTAAGAATTACAGACACTGAGGTGAGGCTTCCACAGACACAACCTGATGTAAAATGTAAGAATTTCAGACGCTGAACTCAGGCCTCCACAGGCACAACCTGATGAAAGATGTAAGATTTACAGACGCTGAGCTGAGGCTTCCACAGACACAATCTGATGTAAGATTTACAGACGCTGTTCTTAGGCTTCCACAGACACAACCTTATGTAAGTTGTAAGAATTACAGACGCTGATCTCAGGCTTCCACAGACACAACCTGATGTAAGATTTAAGATTTACAGACGCTGAGCTGAGGTTTCCACAGACACAACCTGATATAAGATGTAAGATTTACAGACGCTGAGCTGAGGCTTCCACAGGCACAACCTGATGTAAGATGTAGGAATTACAGATGCAGAGCTGAGGCTTCCACAGACACAACCTGATGTAAGATGTAAGTATTACAGACGCTGATCTCAGGCTTCCACAGACACAGACTTGATGTAAGATGTAAGATTTACAGACGCAGAGCTGAGGGTTCCACAGACACAACCTGATGTAAGATGTAAGATTTACAGACGCTGAGCTGAGGCTTCCACAGACACAACCTGATGTAAGATGTAAGATTTACAGACGCTGAGCTGAAGCTTCCACAGACACAACCTGATGTAAGATTTATAGACGCTGAGCTGAAGCTTCCACAGACACAACCTGATGTAAGACGTAAGAATTACAGACGCTGAGCTGAGGCTTCCACAGACATAACCTGATGTAAGATGTAAGAATTACAGACGCTGAGCTGAGGCTTCCACAGACACAACCTGATTTAAGATGTAAGAATTACAGACGCTGATCTGAGGCCTCCACAGGCACAACCTGATGTAAGATGTAAGATTTACAGACGCTGAGCTGAGGCTTCCACAGACACAACCTGATGTAAGATTTACAGACGCTGTTCTTAGGCTTCCACAGACACAACCTGATGTAAGATGTAAGAATTACAGACGCTGATCTCAGGCTTCCACAGACACAACCTGATGTAAGATGTAATATTTACAGACGCTGAGCTGAGGTTTCCACAGACACAACCTCATATAAGATGTAAGATTTACAGACGCTGAGCTGAGGCTTCCACAGACACAACCTGATGTAAGATGTAAGAATTACAGATGCAGAGCTGAGGCTTCCACAGACACAACCTGATGTAAGATGTAAGAATTAAAGACGCTGAGCTGAGGCGTCCACAGACACAACCTGATGTAAAATGTAAGATTTACAAATGCTGAGCTGAGGCTTCCACAGACACAACCTGATTTAAGATGTCAGAATTACAGACGCAGAGCTGAGGCTTCCACAGACACATCCTGATGTAAAATGTAAGATTTACAGACGCAGAGCTGAGGCTTCCACAGACACAACCTGATGTAAGATGTAAGATTTACAGACGCAGAGCTGAGGCTTCCACAGACACAACCTGATGTAAGATGTAAGAATTACAGATGCAGAGCTGAGGCTTCCAAAGACACAACCTGATGTAAGATGTAAGAATTAAAGACGCTGAGCTGAGGCGTCCACAGACACAACCTGATGTAAAATGTAAGATTTACAAATGCTGAGCTGAGGCTTCCACAGACACAACCTGATTTAAGATGTAAGATTTACAGACGCAGAGCTGAGGCTTCCACAGAAACAAACTGATGTAAGATGCAAGATTTACAGACGCAGAGCTGAGGCTTCCTCCGACACAACTTGATGTAAGATGTAAGAATTACAGACACTGAGCTGAGGCTTCCTCAGACACAACCTGATGTAAAATGTAAGAATTACAGACGCTGAGCTGAGGCTTCCACAGACACTACCTGATGTAAGACGTAAGATTTACAGACGCTGAGCTGAGGCTTCCACAGACACAACCTGATGTAAGATGTAAGATTTACAGACGCAGAGCTGAGGCTTCCACAGACACAACCTGATGTAAGATGTAAGAATTACAGACGCTGAGCTGAGGCTTCCACAGACACAACCTGATGTAAGATGTAAGAATTACAGACGCAGAGCTGAGGCTTCCACAGACACAACCTGATGTAAGATGTAAGATTTACAGACGCAGAGCTGAGGCTTCTACAGACACAACCTGATGTAAGATGTAAGATTTACAGACGCAGAGCTGAGGCTTCCACAGACACAACCTGATGTAAGATGTAAGAATTACAGACGCAGAGCTGAGTCTTCCACAGACACAACCTGATGTAAGATGTAAGATTTACAGACGCAGAGCTGAGGCTTCCACAGACACAACTTGATGTAAGATGTAAGATTTACAGACGCTGAGCTGAGGCTTCCACAGACACAACCTGATGTAAGATGTAAGAATTACAGATGCTGAGCTGAGGCTTCCACAGACACAACCTGATGTAAGATGTAAGATTTACAGATGCTGAGCTGAGGCTTCCACAGACACAACCTGATGTAAGATGTAAGATTTACAGACGCTGAGCTGAGGCTTCCACAGACACAACCTGATGTAAGATGTAAGATTTACAGATGCTGAGCTGAGGCTTCCACGGACACAACCTGATGTAAGATGTAAGAACTACAGACACTGATCTCAGGCCTCCACAGGCACAACCTGATGTAAGATGTAAGGTTTACAGACGCTGAGCTGAGGCTTCCACAGACACAACCTGATGTAAGATTTACAGACGCTGAGCTGAAACTTCCACAGACACAACCTGATGTAAGACGTAAGAATTACAGACGCTGAGCTGAGGCTTCCACAGACACAACCTGATGTAAGATGTAAGAATTACAGACGCTGAGCTGAGGCTTCCACAGACACAACCTGATGTAAGATGTAAGAATTACAGACGCTGATCTCAGGCCTCCACAGGCACAACCTCATGAAAGATGTAAGATTTACAGACGCTGAGCTGAGGCTTCCACAGACACAATCTGATGTAAGATTTACAGACGCTGTTCTTAGGCTTCCACAGACACAACCTGATGTAAGATGTAAGAACTACAGACGCTGATCTCAGGCTTCCACAGACACAACCTGATGTAAGATGTAAGATTTACAGACGCTGAGCTGAGGTTTCCACAGACACAACCTGATATAAGATGTAAGATTTACAGACACTGAGCTGAGGCTTCCACAGACACAACCTGATGTAAGATGTAAGAATTACAGACGCAGAGCTGAGGCTTCCTCAGACACAACCTGATGTAAGATGTAAGATTTACAGACGCAGAGCTGAGGCTTCCACAGACACAACGTGATGTAAGATGTAAGAAATACAGACGCTGAGCTGAGGCTTCCACAGACACAACCTGATGTAAGATGTAAGATTTACAGACGCTGAGCTGAGGCTTCCACAGACACAACCTGATGTAAGATGTAAGAATTACAGACACAGAGCTGAGGCTTCCACAGACACAACCTGATGTAAGATGTAAGAATTACAGACGCAGAGCTGAGTCTTCCACAGACACAACCTGATGTAAGATGAAAGATTTACAGACGCAGAGCTGAGGCTTCCACAAACACAACTTGATGTAAGATGTAAGATTTACAGACGTTGAGCTGAGGCTTCCACAGACACAACCTGATGTAAGATGTAAGAATTACAGACTCTGAGCTGAGGCTTCCACAGACACAACCTGATGTAAGATTTACAGACGCTGTTCATAGGCTTCCACAGACACAATCTGATGTAAGATGTAAGAATTACAGACGCTGATCTCAGGCTTCCACAGACACAACCTGATGTAAGATGTAAGATTTACAGATGCTGAGCTGAGGCTTCCACAGACACAACCTGATGTAAGATGTAAGAATTACAGACGCTGAGCTGAGGCTTCCACAGACACAACCTGATGTAAGATGTAAGAATTACAGACGCTGATATCAGGCCTCCACAGGCACAACCTGATGAAAGATGTAAGATTTACAGACGCTGAGCTGAGGCTTCCACAGACACAACCTGATGTAAGATTTACAGACGCTGTTCTTAGGCTTCCACAGTCACAACCTGATGTAAGATGTAAGAATTACAGACGCTCATCTCAGGCTTCCACAGACACAACCTGATGTAAGATGTAAGGTTTACAGACGCTGAGCTGAGGCTTCCACAGACACAACCTGATGTAAGATGTAAGATTTACAGACGCTGAGTTGAGGCTTCCACAGACACAACCTGATGTAAGATGTAAGTATTACAGACGCTGATGTCTGGCTTCCACAGACACAGACTTGATGTAAGATGTAAGATTTACAGACGCAGAGCTGAGGGTTCCACAGACACAACCTGATGTAAGATGTAAGATTTACAGACGCTGAGCTGAGGCTTCCACAGACACAACCTGATGTAAAATGTAAGATTTACAGATGCTGAGCTGAGGCTTCCACAGACACAACCTGATTTAAGATGTAAGAATTACAGACGCAGAGCTGAGGCTTCCACAGACACAACCTGATGTAAGATGTAAGAATTACAGGCTCTGAGCTGAGGCTTCCACAGACACAACCTGATGTAAGATGTAAGATTTACAGAAGTAGAGCTGAGGCTTCCACAGACACAACCTGATGTAAGATGTAAGATTTACAGACGCAGAGCTGAGGCTTCCACAGACACAACCTGATGTAAGATGCAAAAATTACAGACGCTGAGCTGAGGCTTCCACAGACACAACCTGATGTAAGATGTAAGATTTACAGACGCTGAGCTGAGGCTTCCACAGACAAAACCTGATGTAAGATGTAGGAATTACAGACGCAGAGCTGAGTCTTCCACAGACACAACCTGATGTAAGATGTAAGATTTACAGACGCAGAGCTGAGGCTTCCACAGACACAACCTGATGTAAGATGTAAGAATTACAGACGCAGAGCTGAGTCTTCCACAGACACAACCTGATCTAAGATGTAAGATTTACAGACGCTGAGCTGAAGCTTCCACAGACACAACCTGATGTAAGATGTAAGATTTACAGACGCTGAGCTGAGGCTTCCACAGACACAACCTGATGTAAGATGTAAGATTTACAGACGCAGAGCTGAGGCTTCCACAGACACAACTTGATGTAAGATGTAAGAATTACAGATGCTGAGCTGAGGCTTCCACAGACACAACATGATGTAAGATGTAAGAATTACAGACGCTGAGCTGAGGGTTCCACAGACACAATCTGATGTAAGATGTAAGAATTACAGATGCTGAGCTGAGGCTTCCACAGACACAACCTGATGTAAGATGTAAGAATTACAGACGCTGATCTCAGGCTTCCACAGACACAACCTGATATAAGATGTAAGAATTACAGATGCTGAGATGAGGGTTCCACAGACACAACCTGATGTAAGATGTAAGAATTACAGACGCAGAGCTGAGGCTCACACAGACACAAGCTGATGTAAAATATAAGAATTACAGACGCAGAGATGAGTCTTCCACAGACACAACCTGTTGTAAGATTTACAGACGCTGAGCTGAAGCTTCCACAGACACAACCTGATGTAAGACGTAAGAATTACAGACGCTGAGCTGAGGCTTCCACAGACACAACCTGATGTAAGATGTAAGAATTACAGACGCTGAGCTGAGGCTTCCACAGACACAACCTGATGTAAGATGTAAGAATTACAGATGCTGATCTCAGGCCTCCACAGGCACAACCTGATGAAAGATGTAAGATTTACAGACGCTGAGCTGAGGCTTCCACAGACACAACCTGATGTAAGATTTACAGACGCTGTTCTTAGGCTTCCACAGACACAACCTGATGTAAGATGTAAGAATTACAGACGCTGATCTCAGGCTTCCACAGACACAACCTGATGTAAGATTTAAGATTTACAGACGCTGAGCTGAGGCTTCCACAGACACAACCTGATGTAAGATGTAAGAATTACAGATGCAGAGCTGAGGCTTCCACAGACACAACCTGATGTAAGATGTAAGTATTACAGACGCTGATCTCAGGCTTCCACAGACACATACTTGATGTAAGATGTAAGATTTACAGACGCAGAGCTGAGGGTTCCACAGACACAACCTGATGTAAGATGTAAGATTTACAGATGCAGAGCTGAGGCTTCCACAGACACAACCTGATGTAAGATGTAAGAATTACATACGCTGAGCTGAGGCTTCCACAGACACAACCTGATGTAATATTTAAGAATTACAGACGCAGAGCTGAGGCTTCCACAGACACAATCTGATTTAAGATGTAAGAATTACACACGCTGAGCTGAGGCTTCCACAGTCACAACCTGATGTAAGATGAAAAAAATTACAGACGTTGATCTCAGGCTTCCACAGACACAACCTGATGTAAGATGTAAGAATTACAGATGCTGAGGTGAGGCTTCCACAGACACAACCTGATGTAAGATGTAAGATTTACAGACGCTGAGCTGAGGCTTCCACAGACACAACCTGATGTAAGATGTAAGAATTACAGATGCTGAGCTGAGGCTTCCACAGACACAACCTGATGTAAGATGTAAGATTTACAGACGCTGAGCTGAGGCTTCCACAGACACAACCTGATGTAAGATGTAAGAATTACAGACACTGATCTCAGGCCTCCACAGGCACAACCTGATGTAAGATGTAAGATTTACAGACGCTGAGCTGAGGCTTCCACAGACACAACCTGATGTAAGATGTAAGATTTACAGACGCTGAGTTGAGGCTTCCACAGACACAACCTGATGTAAGATGTAAGTATTACAGACGCTGATGTCTGGCTTCCACAGACACAGACTTGATGTAAGATGTAAGATTTACAGACGCAGAGCTGAGGGTTCCACAGACACAACCTGATGTAAGATGTAAGATTTACAGACGCTGAGCTGAGGCTTCCACAGACACAACCTGATGTAAAATGTAAGATTTACAGATGCTGAGCTGAGGCTTCCACAGACACAACCTGATTTAAGATGTAAGAATTACAGACGCTGAGCTGAGGGTTCCACAGACACAATCTGATGTAAGATGTAAGAATTACAGATGCTGAGCTGAGGCTTCCACAGACACAACCTGATGTAAGATGTAAGATTTACAGAAGTAGAGCTGAGGCTTCCACAGACACAACCTGATGTAAGATGTAAGATTTACAGACGCAGAGCTGAGGCTTCCACAGACACAACCTGATGTAAGATGCAAAAATTACAGACGCTGAGCTGAGGCTTCCACAGACACAACCTGATGTAAGATGTAAGATTTACAGACGCTGAGCTGAGGCTTCCACAGACAAAACCTGATGTAAGATGTAGGAATTACAGACGCAGAGCTGAGTCTTCCACAGACACAACCTGATGTAAGATGTAAGATTTACAGACGCAGAGCTGAGGCTTCCACAGACACAACCTGATGTAAGATGTAAGAATTACAGACGCAGAGCTGAGTCTTCCACAGACACAACCTGATCTAAGATGTAAGATTTACAGACGCTGAGCTGAAGCTTCCACAGACACAACCTGATGTAAGATGTAAGATTTACAGACGCTGAGCTGAGGCTTCCACAGACACAACCTGATGTAAGATGTAAGATTTACAGACGCAGAGCTGAGGCTTCCACAGACACAACTTGATGTAAGATGTAAGAATTACAGATGCTGAGCTGAGGCTTCCACAGACACAACATGATGTAAGATGTAAGAATTACAGACGCTGAGCTGAGGGTTCCACAGACACAATCTGATGTAAGATGTAAGAATTACAGATGCTGAGCTGAGGCTTCCACAGACACAACCTGATGTAAGATGTAAGAATTACAGACGCTGATCTCAGGCTTCCACAGACACAACCTGATATAAGATGTAAGAATTACAGATGCTGAGATGAGGGTTCCACAGACACAACCTGATGTAAGATGTAAGAATTACAGACGCAGAGCTGAGGCTCACACAGACACAAGCTGATGTAAAATATAAGAATTACAGACGCAGAGATGAGTCTTCCACAGACACAACCTGTTGTAAGATTTACAGACGCTGAGCTGAAGCTTCCACAGACACAACCTGATGTAAGACGTAAGAATTACAGACGCTGAGCTGAGGCTTCCACAGACACAACCTGATGTAAGATGTAAGAATTACATACGCTGAGCTGAGGCTTCCACAGACACAACCTGATGTAAGATGTAAGAATTACAGATGCTGATCTCAGGCCTCCACAGGCACAACCTGATGAAAGATGTAAGATTTACAGACGCTGAGCTGAGGCTTCCACAGACACAACCTGATGTAAGATTTACAGACGCTGTTCTTAGGCTTCCACAGACACAACCTGATGTAAGATGTAAGAATTACAGACGCTGATCTCAGGCTTCCACAGACACAACCTGATGTAAGATTTAAGATTTACAGACGCTGAGCTGAGGCTTCCACAGACACAACCTGATGTAAGATGTAAGAATTACAGATGCAGAGCTGAGGCTTCCACAGACACAACCTGATGTAAGATGTAAGTATTACAGACGCTGATCTCAGGCTTCCACAGACACATACTTGATGTAAGATGTAAGATTTACAGACGCAGAGCTGAGGGTTCCACAGACACAACCTGATGTAAGATGTAAGATTTACAGATGCAGAGCTGAGGCTTCCACAGACACAACCTGATGTAAGATGTAAGAATTACAGACACTGATCTCAGGCCTCCACAGGCACAACCTGATGTAAGATGTAAGATTTACAGACGCTGAGCTGAGGCTTCCACAGACACAACCTGATGTAAGATGTAAGATTTACAGACGCTGAGTTGAGGCTTCCACAGACACAACCTGATGTAAGATGTAAGTATTACAGACGCTGATGTCTGGCTTCCACAGACACAGACTTGATGTAAGATGTAAGATTTACAGACGCAGAGCTGAGGGTTCCACAGACACAACCTGATGTAAGATGTAAGATTTACAGACGCTGAGCTGAGGCTTCCACAGACACAACCTGATGTAAAATGTAAGATTTACAGATGCTGAGCTGAGGCTTCCACAGACACAACCTGATTTAAGATGTAAGAATTACAGACGCAGAGCTGAGGCTTCCACAGACACAACCTGATGTAAGATGTAAGAATTACAGGCTCTGAGCTGAGGCTTCCACAGACACAACCTGATGTAAGATGTAAGATTTACAGAAGTAGAGCTGAGGCTTCCACAGACACAACCTGATGTAAGATGTAAGATTTACAGACGCAGAGCTGAGGCTTCCACAGACACAACCTGATGTAAGATGCAAAAATTACAGACGCTGAGCTGAGGCTTCCACAGACACAACCTGATGTAAGATGTAAGATTTACAGACGCTGAGCTGAGGCTTCCACAGACAAAACCTGATGTAAGATGTAGGAATTACAGACGCAGAGCTGAGTCTTCCACAGACACAACCTGATGTAAGATGTAAGATTTACAGACGCAGAGCTGAGGCTTCCACAGACACAACCTGATGTAAGATGTAAGAATTACAGACGCAGAGCTGAGTCTTCCACAGACACAACCTGATCTAAGATGTAAGATTTACAGACGCTGAGCTGAAGCTTCCACAGACACAACCTGATGTAAGATGTAAGATTTACAGACGCTGAGCTGAGGCTTCCACAGACACAACCTGATGTAAGATGTAAGATTTACAGACGCAGAGCTGAGGCTTCCACAGACACAACTTGATGTAAGATGTAAGAATTACAGATGCTGAGCTGAGGCTTCCACAGACACAACATGATGTAAGATGTAAGAATTACAGACGCTGAGCTGAGGGTTCCACAGACACAATCTGATGTAAGATGTAAGAATTACAGATGCTGAGCTGAGGCTTCCACAGACACAACCTGATGTAAGATGTAAGAATTACAGACGCTGATCTCAGGCTTCCACAGACACAACCTGATATAAGATGTAAGAATTACAGATGCTGAGATGAGGGTTCCACAGACACAACCTGATGTAAGATGTAAGAATTACAGACGCAGAGCTGAGGCTCACACAGACACAAGCTGATGTAAAATATAAGAATTACAGACGCAGAGATGAGTCTTCCACAGACACAACCTGTTGTAAGATTTACAGACGCTGAGCTGAAGCTTCCACAGACACAACCTGATGTAAGACGTAAGAATTACAGACGCTGAGCTGAGGCTTCCACAGACACAACCTGATGTAAGATGTAAGAATTACATACGCTGAGCTGAGGCTTCCACAGACACAACCTGATGTAAGATGTAAGAATTACAGATGCTGATCTCAGGCCTCCACAGGCACAACCTGATGAAAGATGTAAGATTTACAGACGCTGAGCTGAGGCTTCCACAGACACAACCTGATGTAAGATTTACAGACGCTGTTCTTAGGCTTCCACAGACACAACCTGATGTAAGATGTAAGAATTACAGACGCTGATCTCAGGCTTCCACAGACACAACCTGATGTAAGATTTAAGATTTACAGACGCTGAGCTGAGGCTTCCACAGACACAACCTGATGTAAGATGTAAGAATTACAGATGCAGAGCTGAGGCTTCCACAGACACAACCTGATGTAAGATGTAAGTATTACAGACGCTGATCTCAGGCTTCCACAGACACATACTTGATGTAAGATGTAAGATTTACAGACGCAGAGCTGAGGGTTCCACAGACACAACCTGATGTAAGATGTAAGATTTACAGATGCAGAGCTGAGGCTTCCACAGACACAACCTGATGTAAGATGTAAGAATTACATACGCTGAGCTGAGGCTTCCACAGACACAACCTGATGTAATATTTAAGAATTACAGACGCAGAGCTGAGGCTTCCACAGACACAATCTGATTTAAGATGTAAGAATTACACACGCTGAGCTGAGGCTTCCACAGTCACAACCTGATGTAAGATGAAAAAAATTACAGACGTTGATCTCAGGCTTCCACAGACACAACCTGATGTAAGATGTAAGAATTACAGATGCTGAGGTGAGGCTTCCACAGACACAACCTGATGTAAGATGTAAGATTTACAGACGCTGAGCTGATGCTTCCACAGACACAACCTGATGTAAGATGTAAGAATTACAGATGCTGAGCTGAGGCTTCCACAGACACAACCTGATGTAAGATGTAAGATTTACAGACGCTGAGCTGAGGCTTCCACAGACACAACCTGATGTAAGATGTAAGAATTACAGACACTTATCTCAGGCCTCCACGGGCACAACCTGATGTAAGATGTAAGATTTACAGACGCTGTTCTTAGGCTTCCACAGACACAACCTGATGTAAGATGTAAGAATTACAGACGCTGATCTCAGGATTCCACAGACACAGACTTGATGTAAGATGTAAGATTTACAGACGCAGAGCTGAGGGTTCCACAGACACAACCTGATGTAAGATGTAAGATTTACAGATGCAGAGCTGAGGCTTCCACAGACACAACCTGATGTAAGATGTAAGAATTACATACGCTGAGCTGAGGCTTCCACAGTCACAACCTGATGTAAGATGAAAAAAATTACAGACGCTGATCTCAGGCTTCCACAGACACAACCTGATGTAAGATGTAAGAATTACAGACGCAGAGCTGAGGCTTCCACAGACACAATCTGATGTAAGATGTAAGAATTACACACGCTGAGCTGAGGCTTCCACAGTCACAACCTGATGTAAGATGAAACAAATTACATACGCTGATCTCAGGCTTCCACAGACACAACCTGATGTAAGATGTAAGAATTACAGACGCAGAGATGAGGCTTCCACAGACACAACCTGATGTAAGATTTATAGACGCTGAGCTGAAGCTTCCACATACACAACCTGATGTAAGACGTAAGAATTACAGACGCTGAGCTGAGGCTTCCACAGACACAACCTGATGTAAGATGTAAGAATTACAGACGCTGAGCTGAGGCTTCCACAGACACAACCTGCTGTAAGATGTAAGAATTACAGACGCTGATCTCAGGCCTCCACAGGCACAACCTGATGTAAGATGTAAGATTTACAGACGCTGAGCTGAGGCTTCCACAGACACAACCTGATGTAAGATTTACAGACGCTGTTCATAGGCTTCCACAGACACAATCTGATGTAAGATGTAAGAATTACAGACGCTGATCTCAGGCTTCCACAGACACAACCTGATGTAAGATGTCAGATTTACAGACGCAGAGCTGAGGTTTCCACAGACACAACCTGATATAAGATGTAAGATTTACAGACGCTGAGCTGAGGCTTCCACAGACACAACCTGATGTAAAATGTAAGAATTACAGATGCAGAGATGAGGCTTCCACAGACACAACCTGATGTAAGATTTATAGACGCTGAGCTGAAGCTTCCACAGACACAACCAGATGTAAGACGTAAGAATTACAGACGCTGAGCTGAGGCTTCCACAGACACAACCTGATGTAAGATGTAAGAATTACAGACGCTGATCTCAGGCCTCCACAGGCACAACTTGATGTAAGATGTAAGATTTACAGACGCTGAGCTGAGGCTTCCACAGACACAACCTGATGTAAGATGTAAGAATTACAGACGCTGAGCTGAAGCTTCCACAGACACAACCTGATGTAAGACGTAAGAATTACAGACGCTGAGCTGAGGCTTCCACAGACACAACCTGATGTAAGATGTAAGAATTACAGATGCTGAGCTGAGCCTTCCACAGACACAACCTGATGTAAGATGTAAGATTTACAGACGCTGAGCTGAGGCTTTCACAGACACAACCTGATGTAAGATGTAAGAATTACAGATGCTGAGCTGAGGCTTCCACAGACAAAACCTGATGTAAGATGTAAGATTTACAGACGCTGAGCTGAGGCTTCCACAGACACAACCTGATGTAAGATTTATAGACGCTGAGCTGAAGCTTCCACAGACACAACCTGATGTAAGACGTAAGAATTACAGACGCTGAGCTGAGCTTCCACAGACACAACCTGATGTAAGATGTAAGAATTACAGACGCTGATCTCAGGCCTCCACAGGCACAACCTGATGTAAGATGTAAGACTTACAGACGCTGAGCTGAGGCTTCCACAGACACAACCTGATGTAAGATGTAAGAATTACAGATGCTGAGCTGAGGCTTCCACAGACACAACCTGATGTAAGATTTACAGACGCTGTTCTTAGGCTTCCTTAGACACAACCTGATGTAAGATGTAAGAATTACAGACGCTGATCTCAGGCTTCCACAGACACAACCTGATGTAAGATGTAAGATTTACAGACGCTGAGCTGAGGTTTCCACAGACACAACCTGATATAAGATGTAAGATTTACAGACGCTGAGCTGAGGCTTCCACAGACACAACCTGATGTAAGATGTAAGAATTACAGATGCAGAGCTGAGGCTTCCACAGACACAACCTGATGTAAGATGTAAGAATTAAAGACGCTGAGCTGAGGCGTCCACAGACACAACCTGATGTAAAATGTAAGATTTACAAATGCTGAGCTGAGGCTTCCACAGACACAACCTGATTTAAGATGTCAGAATTACAGACGCAGAGCTGAGGCTTCCACAGACACAACCTGATTTAAGATGTAAGATTTACAGACGCAGAGCTGAGGCTTCCACAGACACAACCTGATGTAAGATGTAAGTTTAACAGACGCAGAGCTGAGGCTTCCACAGACACAAACTGATGTAAGATGCAAGATTTACAGACGCAGAGCTGAGGCTTCCTCCGACACAACCTGATGTAAGATGTAAGAATTACAGACACTGAGCTGAGGCTTCCTCAGACACAACCTGATGTAAAATGTAAGAATTACAGACGCAGAGCTGAGTCTTCCACAGACACAACCTGATGTAAGATGTAAGATTTACAGACGCAGAGCTGAGGCTTCCACAAACACAACTTGATGTAAGATGTAAGATTTACAGACGCTGAGCTGAGGCTTCCACAGACACAACCTGATGTAAGATGTAAGAATTACAGATGCTGAGCTGAGGCTTCCACAGACACAACCTGATGTAAGATGTAAGATTTACAGATGCTGAGCTGAGGCTTCCACAGACACAACCTGATGTAAGACGTAAGATTTACAGACGCTGAGCTGAGGCTTCCACAGACACAACCTGATGTAAAATGTAAGAATTACAGACGCAGAGATGAGGCTTCCACAGACACAACCTGATGTAAGATTTATAGACGCTGAGCTGAGGCTTCCACAGACACAACCTGATGTAAGACGTAAGAATTACAGACGCTGAGCTGAGGCTTCCACAGACACAACCTGATGTAAGATGTAAGAATTACAGACGCTGAGCTGAGGCTTCCACAGACACAACCTGATGTAAGATGTAAGAATTACAGACGCTGATCTCAGGCCTCCACAGGCACAACCTGATGTAAGATGTAAGATTTACAGACGCTGAGCTGAGGCTTCCACAGACACAACCTGATGTAAGATGTAAGAATTACAGACGCTGATCTCAGGCTTCCACAGACACAGACTTGATGTAAGATGTAAGATTTACAGACGCAGAGCTGAGGGTTCCACAGACACAACCTGATGTAAGATGTAAGATTTACAGATGCAGAGCTGAGGCTTCCACAGACACAACCTGATGTAAGATGTAAGAATTACATACGCTGAGCTGAGGCTTCCACAGTCACAACCTGATGTAAGATGAAAAAAATTACAGACGCTGATCTCAGGCTTCCACAGACACAACCTGATGTAAGATGTAAGAATTACAGACGCAGAGCTGAGGCTTCCACAGACACAATCTGATGTAAGATGTAAGAATTACACACGCTGAGCTGAGGCTTCCACAGTCACAACCTGATGTAAGATGAAAAAAATTACATACGCTGATCTCAGGCTTCCACAGACACAACCTGATGTAAGATGTAAGAATTACAGACGCAGAGATGAGGCTTCCACAGACACAACCTGATGTAAGATTTATAGACGCTGAGCTGAAGCTTCCACATACACAACCTGATGTAAGACGTAAGAATTACAGACGCTGAGCTGAGGCTTCCACAGACACAACCTGATGTAAGATGTAAGAATTACAGACGCTGAGCTGAGGCTTCCACAGACACAACCTGCTGTAAGATGTAAGAATTACAGACGCTGATCTCAGGCCTCCACAGGCACAACCTGATGTAAGATGTAAGATTTACAGACGCTGAGCTGAGGCTTCCACAGACACAACCTGATGTAAGATTTACAGACGCTGTTCATAGGCTTCCACAGACACAATCTGATGTAAGATGTAAGAATTACAGACGCTGATCTCAGGCTTCCACAGACACAACCTGATGTAAGATGTCAGATTTACAGACGCAGAGCTGAGGTTTCCACAGACACAACCTGATATAAGATGTAAGATTTACAGACGCTGAGCTGAGGCTTCCACAGACACAACCTGATGTAAAATGTAAGAATTACAGATGCAGAGATGAGGCTTCCACAGACACAACCTGATGTAAGATTTATAGACGCTGAGCTGAAGCTTCCACAGACACAACCAGATGTAAGACGTAAGAATTACAGACGCTGAGCTGAGGCTTCCACAGACACAACCTGATGTAAGATGTAAGAATTACAGACGCTGATCTCAGGCCTCCACAGGCACAACTTGATGTAAGATGTAAGATTTACAGACGCTGAGCTGAGGCTTCCACAGACACAACCTGATGTAAGATGTAAGAATTACAGACGCTGAGCTGAAGCTTCCACAGACACAACCTGATGTAAGACGTAAGAATTACAGACGCTGAGCTGAGGCTTCCACAGACACAACCTGATGTAAGATGTAAGAATTACAGATGCTGAGCTGAGCCTTCCACAGACACAACCTGATGTAAGATGTAAGATTTACAGACGCTGAGCTGAGGCTTTCACAGACACAACCTGATGTAAGATGTAAGAATTACAGATGCTGAGCTGAGGCTTCCACAGACAAAACCTGATGTAAGATGTAAGATTTACAGACGCTGAGCTGAGGCTTCCACAGACACAATCTGATGTAAGATGTAAGAATTACAGACGCTGATCTCAGGCTTCCACAGACACAACCTGATGTAAGATGTAAGATTTACAGACGCTGAGCTGAGGTTTCCATAGACACAACCTGATATAAGATGTAAGATTTACAGACGCTGAGCTGAGGCTTCCACAGACACAACCTGATGTAAAATGTAAGAATTACAGACGCTGAGATGAGGCTTCCACAGACACAACCTGATGTAAGATTTATAGACGCTGAGCTGAAGCTTCCACAGACACAACCTGATGTAAGACGTAAGAATTACAGACGCTGAGCTGAGCTTCCACAGACACAACCTGATGTAAGATGTAAGAATTACAGACGCTGATCTCAGGCCTCCACAGGCACAACCTGATGTAAGATGTAAGACTTACAGACGCTGAGCTGAGGCTTCCACAGACACAACCTGATGTAAGATGTAAGAATTACAGATGCTGAGCTGAGGCTTCCACAGACACAACCTGATGTAAGATTTACAGACGCTGTTCTTAGGCTTCCTTAGACACAACCTGATGTAAGATGTAAGAATTACAGACACTGATCTCAGGCTTCCACAGACACAACCTGATGTAAGATGTAAGATTTACAGACGCTGAGCTGAGGTTTCCACAGACACAACCTGATATAAGATGTAAGATTTACAGACGCTGAGCTGAGGCTTCCACAGACACAACCTGATGTAAGATGTAAGAATTACAGATGCAGAGCTGAGGCTTCCACAGACACAACCTGATGTAAGATGTAAGAATTAAAGACGCTGAGCTGAGGCGTCCACAGACACAACCTGATGTAAAATGTAAGATTTACAAATGCTGAGCTGAGGCTTCCACAGACACAACCTGATTTAAGATGTCAGAATTACAGACGCAGAGCTGAGGCTTCCACAGACACAACCTGATTTAAGATGTAAGATTTACAGACGCAGAGCTGAGGCTTCCACAGACACAACCTGATGTAAGATGTAAGTTTAACAGACGCAGAGCTGAGGCTTCCACAGACACAAACTGATGTAAGATGCAAGATTTACAGACGCAGAGCTGAGGCTTCCTCCGACACAACCTGATGTAAGATGTAAGAATTACAGACACTGAGCTGAGGCTTCCTCAGACACAACCTGATGTAAAATGTAAGAATTACAGACGCAGAGCTGAGTCTTCCACAGACACAACCTGATGTAAGATGTAAGATTTACAGACGCAGAGCTGAGGCTTCCACAAACACAACTTGATGTAAGATGTAAGATTTACAGACGCTGAGCTGAGGCTTCCACAGACACAACCTGATGTAAGATGTAAGAATTACAGATGCTGAGCTGAGGCTTCCACAGACACAACCTGATGTAAGATGTAAGATTTACAGATGCTGAGCTGAGGCTTCCACAGACACAACCTGATGTAAGACGTAAGATTTACAGACGCTGAGCTGAGGCTTCCACAGACACAACCTGATGTAAAATGTAAGAATTACAGACGCAGAGATGAGGCTTCCACAGACACAACCTGATGTAAGATTTATAGACGCTGAGCTGAGGCTTCCACAGACACAACCTGATGTAAGACGTAAGAATTACAGACGCTGAGCTGAGGCTTCCACAGACACAACCTGATGTAAGATGTAAGAATTACAGACGCTGAGCTGAGGCTTCCACAGACACAACCTGATGTAAGATGTAAGAATTACAGACGCTGATCTCAGGCCTCCACAGGCACAACCTGATGTAAGATGTAAGATTTACAGACGCTGAGCTGAGGCTTCCACAGACACAACCTGATGTAAGATGTAAGAATTACAGACGCTGAGCTGAAGCTTCCACAGACACAACCTGATGTAAGACGTAAGAATTACAGACGCTGAGCTGAGGCTTCCACAGACACAACCTGATGTAAGATGTAAGAATTACAGACGCTGAGCTGAGGCTTCCACAGACACAACCTGATGTAAGATGTAAGAATTACAGACGCAGAGCTGAGGCTTCCACAGACACAACCTGATGTAAGATGTAAGAATTACAGATGCTGAGCTGAGGCTTCCGCAGACACAACCTGATGTAAGATGTAAGATTTACAGACGCTGAGCTGAGGCTTCCACAGACACAACCTGATGTAAGATGTAAGAATTACAGACGCAGAGCTGAGGCTTCCACAGACACAACCTGATGTAAGATGTAAGAATTACAGATGCTGAGCTGAGGCTTCCACAGACAAAACCTGATGTAAGATGTAAGATTTACAGACGCTGAGCTGAGGCTTCCACAGACACAACCTGATGTAAGATTTACAGACGCTGTTCTTAGGCTTCCACAGACACAATCTGATGTAAGATGTAAGAATTACAGACGCTGATCTCAGGCTTCCACAGACACAACCTGATGTAAGATGTAAGATTTACAGACGCCGAGCTGAGGTTTCCACAGACACAACCTAATATAAGATGTAAGATTTACAGACGCTGAGCTGAGGCTTCCACAGACACAACCTGATGTAAAATGTAAGAATTACAGACGCAGAGATGAGGCTTCCACAGACACAACCTGATGTAATATTTATAGACGCTGAGCTGAAGCTTCCACAGACACAACCTGATGTAAGACGTAAGAATTCCAGACGCTGAGCTGAGGCTTCCACAGACACAACCTGATGTAAGATGTAAGAATTACAGACGCTGAGCTGAGGCTTCCACAGACACAACCTGATGTAAGATGTAAGAATTACAGACGCTGATCTCAGGCCTCCACAGGCACAACCTGATGTAAGATGTAAGATTTACAGACGCTGAGCTGAGGCTTCCACAGACACAACCTGATGTAAGATGTAAGAATTACAGATGCTGAGCTGAGGCTTCCACAGACAAAACCTGATGTAAGATGTAAGATTTACAGACGCTGAGCTGAGGCTTCCACAGACACAACCTGATGTAAGATTTACAGACGCTGTTCTTAGGCTTCCACAGACACAACCTGATGTAAGATGTAAGAATTACAGACGCTGATCTCAGGCTTCCACAGACACAACCTGATGTAAGATGTAAGATTTACAGACGCCGAGCTGAGGTTTCCACAGACACAACCTAATATAAGATGTAAGATTTACAGACGCTGAGCTGAGGCTTCCACAGACACAACCTGATGTAAAATGTAAGAATTACAGACGCAGAGATGAGGCTTCCACAGACACAACCTGATGTAAGATTTATAGACGCTGAGCTGAAGCTTCCACAGACACAACCTGATGTAAGACGTAAGAATTACAGACGCTGAGCTGAGGCTTCCACAGACACAACCTGATGTAAGATGTAAGAATTACAGACGCTGAGCTGAGGCTTCCACAGACACAACCTGATGTAAGATGTAAGAATTACAGAAGCTGATCTCAGGCCTCCACAGGCACAACCTGATGTAAGATGTAAGATTTACAGACGCTGAGCTGAGGCTTCCACAGACACAACCTGATGTAAGATTTACAGACACTGTTCTTAGGCTTCCACAGACACAACCTGATGTAAGATGTAAGATTTACAGACGCTGAGCTGAGGCTTCCACAGACACAACCTGATGTAAGATGTAAGAATTACAGATGCAGAGATGAGGCTTCCACAGACACAACCTGATGTAAGATTTATAGATGCTGAGCTGAAGCTTCCACAGACACAACCTGATGTAAGACGTAAGAATTACAGACGCTGAGCTGAGGCTTCCACAGACACAACCTGATGTAAGATGTAAGAATTACAGACGCTGAGCTGAGGCTTCCACAGACACAACCTGATGTAAGATGTAAGAATTACAGACGCTGATCTCAGTCCTCCACAGGCACAACCTGATGTAAGATGTAAGATTTACAGACGCTGAGCTGAGGCTTCCACAGACACAACCTGATGTAAGATGTAAGAATTACAGACGCTGAGCTGAAGCTTCCACAGACACAACCTGATGTAAGACGTAAGAATTACAGACGCTGAGCTGAGGCTTCCACAGACACAACCTGATGTAAGATGTAAGAATTACAGACGCTGAGCTGAGGCTTCCACAGACTCAACCTGATGTAAGATGTAAGAATTACAGACGCAGAGCTGAGGCTTCCACAGACACAACCTGATGTAAGATGTAAGTATTACAGATGCTGAGCTGAGGCTTCCACAGACACAACCTGATGTAAAATGTAAGATTTACAAATGCTGAGCTGAGGCTTCCACAGACACAACCTGATGTAAGATTTACAGATGCTGTTCATAGGCTTCCACAGACACAATCTGATGTAAGATGTAAGAATTACAGACGCTGATCTCAGGCTTCCACAGACACAACCTGATGTAAGATGTAAGATTTACAGACGCTGAGCTGAGGTTTCCACAGACACAACCTGATATAAGATGTAAGATTTACAGACGCTGAGCTGAGGCTTCCACAGACACAACCTGATGTAAAATGTAAGAATTACAGACGCAGAGATGAGGCTTCCACAGACACAACCTGATGTAAGATTTATAGACGCTGAGCTGAAGCTTCCACAGACACAACCTGATGTAAGACGTAAGAATTACAAACGCTGAGCTGAGGCTTCCACAGACACAACCTGATGTAAGATGTAAGAATTACAGACGCTGAGCTGAGGCTTCCACAGACACAACCTGATGTAAGATGTAAGAATTACAGACGCTGATCTCAGGCCTCCACAGGCACAACCTGATGTAAGATGTAAGATTTACAGAAGCTGAGCTGAGGCTTCCACAGACACAACCTGATGTAAGATGTAAGAATTACAGACGCTGAGCTGAAGCTTCCACAGACACAACCTGATGTAAGACGTAAGAATTACAGACGCTGAGCTGAGGCTTCCACAGACACAACCTGATGTAAGATGTAAGAATTACAGACGCTGAGCTGAGGCTTCCACAGACACAACCTGATGTAAGATGTAAGAATTACAGACGCAGAGCTGAGGCTTCCACAGACACAACCTGATGTAAGATGTAAGAATTACAGATGCTGAGCTGAGGCTTCCACAGACACAACCTGATGTAAGATGTAAGATTTACAAACGCTGAGCTGAGGCTTCCACAGACACAACCTGATGTAAGATGTAAGAATTACAGATGCTGAGCTGAGGCTTCCACAGACAAAACCTGATGTAAGATGTAAGATTTACAGACGCTGAGCTGAGGCTTCCACAGACACAACCTGATGTAAGATTTACAGACGCTGTTCTTAGGCTTCCACAGACACAATCTGATGTAAGATGTAAGAATTACAGACGCTGATCTCAGGCTTCCACAGACACAACCTGATGTAAGATTTAAGATTTACAGACGCTGAGCTGAGGTTTCCACAGACACAACCTGATATAAGATGTAAGATTTACAGACGCTGAGCTGAAGCTTCCACAGACACAACCTGATGTAAGACGTAAGAATTACAGACGCTGAGCTGAGGCTTCCACAGACACAACCTGATGTAAGATGTAAGAATTACAGACGCTGATCTCAGGCCTCCACAGGCACAACCTGATGTAAGATGTAAGATTTACAGACGCTGAGCTGAGGCTTCCACAGACACAACCTGATGTAAGATGTAAGAATTACAGATGCTGAGCTGAGGCTTCCACAGACACAACCTGATGTAAGATGTAAGATTTACAGACGCTGAGCTGAGGCTTCCACAGACACAACCTGATGTAAGATTTACAGACGCTGTTCTTAGGCTTCCAAAGACACAATCTGATGTAAGATGTAAGAATTACAGACGGTGATGTCAGGCTTCCACAGACACAACCTGATGTAAGATGTAAGATTTACAGACGCTGAGCTGAGGTTTCCACAGACACAACCTAATATAAGATGTAAGATTTACAGACGCTGAGCTGAGGCTTCCACAGACACAACCTGATGTAAAATGTAAGAATTACAGACGCAGAAATGAGGCTTCCACAGACACAACCTGATGTAAGATTTATAGACGCTGAGCTGAAGCTTCCACAGACACAACCTGATGTAAGACGTAAGAATTACAGACGCTGAGCTGAGGCTTCCACAGACACAACCTGATGTAAGATGTAAGAATTACAGACGCTGAGCTGAGGCTTCCACAGACACAACTTGATGTAAGATGTAATAATTACAGACGCTGATCTCAGGCCTCCACAGGCACAACCTGATGTAAGATGTAAGATTTACAGACGCTGAGCTGAGGCTTCCACAGACACAACCTAATGTAAGATTTACAGAAGCTGTTCATAGGCTTCCACAGACACAATCTGATGTAAGATGTAAGAATTACAGACGCTGATCTCAGGCTTCCACAGACACAACCTGATGTAAGATGTAAGATTTACAGACGCTGAGCTGAGGTTTCCACAGACACAACCTGATATAAGATGTAAGATTTACAGACGCTGAGCTGAGGCTTCCACAGACACAACCTGATGTAAAATGTAAGAATTACAGACGCAGAGATGAGGCTTCCACAGACACAACCTGATGTAAGATTTATAGACGCTGAGCTGAAGCTTCCACAGACACAACCTGATGTAAGACGTAAGAATTACAAACGCTGAGCTGAGGCTTCCACAGACACAACCTGATGTAAGATGTAAGAATTACAGACGCTGAGCTGAGGCTTCCACAGACACAACCTGATGTAAGATGTAAGAATTACAGACGCTGATCTCAGGCCTCCACAGGCACAACCTGATGTAAGATGTAAGATTTACAGAAGCTGAGCTGAGGCTTCCACAGACACAACCTGATGTAAGATGTAAGAATTACAGACGCTGAGCTGAAGCTTCCACAGACACAACCTGATGTAAGACGTAAGAATTACAGACGCTGAGCTGAGGCTTCCACAGACACAACCTGATGTAAGATGTAAGAATTACAGACGCTGAGCTGAGGCTTCCACAGACACAACCTGATGTAAGATGTAAGAATTACAGACGCAGAGCTGAGGCTTCCACAGACACAACCTGATGTAAGATGTAAGAATTACAGATGCTGAGTGAGGCTTCCACAGACACAACCTGATGTAAGATGTAAGATTTACAGACGCTGAGCTGAGGCTTCCACAGACACAACCTGATGTAAGATTTACAGACGCTGTTCTTAGGCTTCCACAGACACAATCTGATGTAAGATGTAAGAATTACAGACGCTGATCTCAGGCTTCCACAGACACAACCTGATGTAAGATGTAAGATTTACAGACGCTGAGCTGAGGTTTCCACAGACACAACCTGATATAAGATGTAAGATTTACAGATGCTGAGCTGAGGCTTCCACAGACACAACCTGATGTAAAATGTAAGAATTACAGACGCAGAGATGAGGCTTCCACAGACACAACCTGATGTAATATTTATAGACGCTGAGCTGAAGCTTCCACAGACACAACCTGATGTAAGACGTAAGAATTACAGACGCTGAGCTGAGGCTTCCACAGACACAACCTGATATAAGATGTAAGAATTTCAGACGCTGAGCTGAGGCCTCCACAGGCACAACCTGATGTAAGATGTAAGATTTACAGACGCTGAGCTGAGGCTTCCACAGACACAACCTGATGTAAGATGTAAGAATTACAGATGCTGAGCTGAGGCTTCCACAGACAAAACCTGATGTAAGATTTACAGACGCTGTTCTTAGGGTTCCAAAGACACAATCTGATGTAAGATGTAAGAATTACAGACGCTGATCTCAGGCTTCCACAGACACAACCTGATGTAAGATGTAAGATTTACAGACGCTGAGCTGAGGTTTCCACAGACACAACCTAATATAAGATGTAAGATTTACAGACGCTGAGCTGAGGCTTCCACAGACACAACCTGATGTAAGATGTAAGATTTACAGAAGCTGAGCTGAGGCTTCCACAGACACAACCTGATGTAAGATGTAAGAATTACAGACGCTGAGCTGAGGCTTCCACAGACACAACCTGATGTAAGATGTAATAATTACAGACGCTGATCTCAGGCCTCCACAGGCACAACCTGATGTAAGATGTAAGATTTACAGACGCTGAGCTGAGGCTTCCACAGACACAACCTAATGTAAGATTTACAGACGCTGTTCTTAGGCTTCCACAGACACAACCTGATGTAAGATGTAAGAATTACAGACGCTGATCTCAGGCTTCCACAGACACAACCTGATGTAAGATGTAAGATTTACAGACGCTGAGCTGAGGTTTCCACAGACACAACCTCATATAAGATGTAAGATTTACAGACGCTGAGCTGAGGCTTCCACAGACACAACCTGATGTAAGATGTAAGAATTACAGATGCAGAGCTGAGGCTTCCACAGACACAACCTGATGTAAGATGTAAGAATTAAAGACGCCGAGCTGAGGCGTCCACAGACACAACCTGATGTAAAATGTAAGATTTACAAATGCTGAGCTGAGGCTTCCACAGACACAACCTGATTTAAGATGTCAGAATTACAGACGCAGAGCTGAGGCTTCCACAGACACATCCTGATGTAAAATGTAAGATTTACAGACGCAGAGCTGAGGCTTCCACAGACACAACCTGATGTAAGATGTAAGATTTACAGACGCAGAGCTGAGGCTTCCACAGACACAACCTGATGTAAGATGTAAGAATTACAGATGCAGAGCTGAGGCTTCAACAGACACAACCTGATGTAAGATGTAAGACTTAAAGACGCTGAGCTGAGGCGTCCACAGACACAACCTGATTTAAGATGTCAGAATTACAGACGCAGAGCTGAGGCTTCCACAGACACATCCTGATGTAAGATGTAAGATTTACAGACGCAGAGCTGAGGCTTCCACAGACACAACCTGATGTAAGATGTAAGATTTACAGACGCAGAGCTGAGGCTTCCACAGACACAACCTGATGTAAGATTTACAGACGCTGTTCTTAGGCTTCCAAAGACACAATCTGATGTAAGATGTAAGAATTACAGACGCTGATCTCAGGCTTCCACAGACACAACCTGATGTAAGATGTAAGATTTACAGACGCCGAGCTGAGGTTTCCACAGACACCACCTAATATAAGATGTAAGATTTACAGACGCTGAGCTGAGGCTTCCACAGACACAACCTGATGTAAAATGTAAGAATTACAGACGCAGAGATGAGGCTTCCACAGACACAACCTGATGTAATATTTATAGACGCTGAGCTGAAGCTTCCACAGACACAACCTGATGTAAGACGTAAGAATTCCAGACGCTGAGCTCAGGCTTCCACAGACACAACCTGATGTAAGATGTAAGAATTACAGACGCTGAGCTGAGGCTTCCACAGACACAACCTGATGTAAGATGTAAGAATTACAGACGCTGATCTCAGGCCTCCACAGGCACAACCTGATGTAAGATGTAAGAATTACAGATGCTGAGCTGAGGCTTCCACAGACAAAACCTGATGTAAGATGTAAGATTTACAGACGCTGAGCTGAGGCTTCCACAGACACAACCTGATGTAAGATTTACAGACGCTGTTCTTAGGCTTCCACAGACACAATCTGATGTAAGATGTAAGAATTACAGACGCTGATCTCAGGCTTCCACAGAAACAACCTGATGTAAGATGTAAGATTTACAGACGCCGAGCTGAGGTTTCCACAGACACAACCTAATATAAGATGTAAGATTTACAGACGCTGAGCTGAGGCTTCCACAGACACAACCTGATGTAAAATGTAAGAATTACAGACGCTGAGCTGAAGTTTCCACAAACACAACCTGATATAAGATGTAAGAATTTCAGACGCTGAGCTGAGGCTTCCACAGACACAACCTGATGTAAGATGTAAGAATTACAGACGCTGATCTCAGGCCTCCACAGGCACAACCTGATGTAAGATGTAAGATTTACAGACGCTGAGCTGAGGCTTCCACAGACACAACCTGATGTAAGATGTAAGAATTACAGATGCTGAGCTGAGGCTTCCACAGACAAAACCTGATGTAAGATGTAAGATTTACAGACGCTGAGCTGAGGCTTCCACAGACACAACCTGATGTAAGATTTACAGACGCTGTTCTTAGGCTTCCAAAGACACAATCTGATGTAAGATGTAAGAATTACAGACGCTGATCTCAGGCTTCCACAGACACAACCTGATGTAAGATGTAAGATTTACAGACGCTGAGCTGAGGTTTCCACAGACACAACCTAATATAAGATGTAAGATTTACAGACGCTGAGCTGAGGCTTCCACAGACACAACCTGATGTAAGATTTATAGACGCTGAGCTGAAGCTTCCACAGACACAACCTGATGTAAGACGTAAGAATTACAGACGCTGAGCTGAGGCTTCCACAGACACAACCTGATGTAAGATGTAAGAATTACAGACGCTGAGCTGAGGCTTCCACAGACACAACCTGATGTAAGATGTAATAATTACAGACGCTGAGCTGAGGCTTCCACAGACACAACCTAATGTAAGATTTACAGACGCTGTTCTTAGGCTTCCACAGACACAACCTGATGTAAGATGTAAGAATTACAGACGCTGATCTCAGGCTTCCACAGACACAACCTGATGTAAGATGTAAGATATACAGACGCTGAGCTGAGGTTTCCACAGACACAACCTCATATAAGATGTAAGATTTACAGACGCTGAGCTGAGGCTTCCACAGACACAACCTGATGTAAGATGTAAGAATTACAGATGCAGAGCTGAAGCTTCCACAGACACAACCTGATGTAAGATGTAAGAATTAAAGACGCCGAGCTGAGGCTTCCACAGACACAACCTGATGTAAAATGTAAGATTTACAAATGCTGAGCTGAGGCTTCCACAGACACAACCTGATTTAAGATGTCAGAATTACAGACGCAGAGCTGAGGCTTCCACAGACACATCCTGATGTAAAATGTAAGATTTACAGACGCAGAGCTGAGGCTTCCACAGACACAACCTGATGTAAGATGTAAGATTTACAAACGCAGAGCTGAGGCTTCCACAGACACAACCTGATGTAAGATGTAAGAATTACAGATGCAGAGCTGAGGCTTCAACAGACACAACCTGATGTAAGATGTAAGAATTAAAGACGCTGAGCTGAGGCGTCCACAGACACAACCTGATTTAAGATGTCAGAATTACAGACGCAGAGCTGAGGCTTCCACAGACACATCCTGATGTAAGATGTAAGATTTACAGACGCAGAGCTGAGGCTTCCACAGACACAACCTGATGTAAGATGTAAGATTTACAGACGCAGAGCTGAGGCTTCCACAGACACAAACTGATGTAAGATGCAATATTTACAGACGCAGAGCTGAGGCTTCCTCCGACACAACTTGATGTAAGATGTAAGAATTACAGACACTGAGCTGAGGCTTCCTCAGACACAACCTGATGTAAAATGTAAGAATTACAGACGCTGAGCTGAGGCTTCCACAGACACAACCTGATGTAAGACGTAAGATTTACAGACGCTGAGCTGAGGCTTCCACAGACACAACCTGATGTAAAATGTAAGAATTACAGACGCTGAGCTGAGGCTTCCACAGACACAACCTGATGTAAGATGTAAGAATTACAGACGCAGAGCTGAGGCTTCCACAGACACAACCTGATGTAAGATGTAAGAATTACAGACGCTGAGCTGAGGCTTCCACAGACACAACCTGATGTAAGATGTAAGAATTACAGACGCAGAGCTGAGGCTTCCACAGACACAACCTGATGTAAGATGTAAGAATTACAGATGCTGAGCTGAGGCTTCCACAGACACAACCTGATGTAAGATGTAAGATTTACAGACGCTGAGCTGAGGCTTCCACAGACACAACCTGATGTAAGATGTAAGAATTACAGATGCTGAGCTGAGGCTTCCACAGACAAAACCTGATGTAAGATGTAAGATTTACAGACGCTGAGCTGAGGCTTCCACAGACAAAACCTGATGTAAGATGTAGGAATTACAGACGCAGAGCTGAGTCTTCCACAGACACAACCTGATGTAAGATGTAAGATTTACAGACGCAGAGCTGAGGCTTCCACTGACACAACCTGATGTAAGATGTAAGAATTACAGACGCAGAGCTGAGTCTTCCACAGACACAACCTGATCTAAGATGTAAGATTTACAGACGCTGAGCTGAAGCTTCCACAGACACAACCTGATGTAAGATGTAAGATTTACAGACGCTGAGCTGAGGCTTCCACAGACACAACCTGATGTAAGATGAAAGATTTACAGACGCAGAGCTGAGGCTTCCACAGACACAACTTGATGTAAGATGTAAGAATTACAGATGCTGAGCTGAGGCTTCCACAGACACAACATGATGTAAGATGTAAGAATTACAGACGCTGAGCTGAGGGTTCCACAGACACAATCTGATGTAAGATGTAAGAATTACAGATGCTGAGCTGAGGCTTCCACAGACACAACCTGATGTAAGATGTAAGAATTACAGACGCTGATCTCAGGCTTCCACAGACACAACCTGATATAAGATGTAAGAATTACAGATGCTGAGATGAGGGTTCCACAGACACAACCTGATGTAAGATGTAAGAATTACAGACGCAGAGCTGAGGCTCACACAGACACAACCTGATGTAAAATGTAAGAATTACAGACGCAGAGATGAGTCTTCCACAGACACAACCTGTTGTAAGATTTACAGACGCTGAGCTGAAGCTTCCACAGACACAACCTGATGTAAGACGTAAGAATTACAGACGCTGAGCTGAGGCTTCCACAGACACAACCTGATGTAAGATGTAAGAATTACAGACGCTGAGCTGAGGCTTCCACAGACACAACCTGATGTAAGATGTAAGAATTACAGATGCTGATCTCAGGCCTCCACAGGCACAACCTGATGAAAGATGTAAGATTTACAGACGCTGAGCTGAGGCTTCCACAGACACAACCTGATGTAAGATTTACAGACGCTGTTCTTAGGCTTCCACAGACACAACCTGATGTAAGATGTAAGAATTACAGACGCTGATCTCAGGCTTCCACAGACACAACCTGATGTAAGATTTAAGATTTACAGACGCTGAGCTGAGGCTTCCACAGACACAACCTGATGTAAGATGTAAGAATTACAGATGCAGAGCTGAGGCTTCCACAGACACAACCTGATGTAAGATGTAAGTATTACAGACGCTGATCTCAGGATTCCACAGACACATACTTGATGTAAGATGTAAGATTTACAGACGCAGAGCTGAGGGTTCCACAGACACAACCTGATGTAAGATGTAAGATTTACAGATGCAGAGCTGAGGCTTCCACAGACACAACCTGATGTAAGATGTAAGAATTACATACGCTGAGCTGAGGCTTCCACAGACACAACCTGATGTAATATTTAAGAATTACAGACGCAGAGCTGAGGCTTCCACAGACACAATCTGATTTAAGATGTAAGAATTACACACGCTGAGCTGAGGCTTCCACAGTCACAACCTGATGTAAGATGAAAAAAATTACAGACGTTGATCTCAGGCTTCCACAGACACAACCTGATGTAAGATGTAAGAATTACAGATGCTGAGGTGAGGCTTCCACAGACACAACCTGATGTAAGATGTAAGAATTACAGATGCTGAGCTGAGGCTTCCACAGACACAACCTGATGTAAGATGTAAGATTTACAGACGCTGAGCTGAGGCTTCCACAGACACAACCTGATGTAAGATGTAAGAATTACAGACACTGATCTCAGGCCTCCACAGGCACAACCTGATGTAAGATGTAAGATTTACAGACGCTGAGCTGAGGCTTCCACAGACACAACCTGATGTAAGATTTACAGACGCTGTTCTTAGGCTTCCACAGACACAACCTGATGTAAGATGTAAGAATTACAGACGCTGATCTAAGGCTTCCACAGACACAGACTTGATGTAAGATGTAAGATTTACAGACGCAGAGCTGAGGGTTCCACAGACACAACCTGATGTAAGATGTAAGATTTACAGATGCAGAGCTGAGGCTTCCACAGATACAACCTGATGTAAGATGTAAGAATTACATACGCTGAGCTGAGGCTTCCACAGACACAATCTGATGTAAGATGTAAGAATTACACACGTTGAGTTGAGGCTTCCACAGTCACAACCTGATGTAAGATGAAAAAAATTACAGACGCTGATCTCAGGCTTCCACAGACACAACCTGATGTAAGATGTAAGAATTACAGACGCAGAGCTGAGGCTTCCACAGACACAATCTGATGTAAGATGTAAGAATTACACACGCTGAGCTGAGGCTTCCACAGTCACAACCTGATGTAAGATGAAAAAAATTACATACGCTGATCTCAGGCTTCCACAGACACAACCTGATGTAAGATGTAAGAATTACAGACGCAGAGATGAGGCTTCCACAGACACAACCTGATGTAAGATTTATAGACGCTGAGCTGAAGCTTCCACATACACAACCTGATGTAAGACGTAAGAATTACAGACGCTGAGCTGAGGCTTCCACAGACACAACCTGATGTAAGATGTAAGAATTACAGACGCTGAGCTGAGGCTTCCACAGACACAACCTGCTGTAAGATGTAAGAATTACAGACGCTGATCTCAGGCCTCCACAGGCACAACCTGATGTAAGATGTAAGATTTACAGACGCTGAGCTGAGGCTTCCACAGACACAACCTGATGTAAGATTTACAGACGCTGATCTTAGGCTTCCACAGACACAACCTGATGTAAGATGTAAGAATTACAGACGCTGAGCTGAGGTTTCCACAGACACAACCTGATATAAGATGTAAGATTTACAGACGCTGAGCTGAGGCTTCCACAGACACAACCTGATGTAAGATGTAAGAATTACAGATGCAGAGCTGAGGCTTCCACAGACACAACCTGATGTAAGATGTAAGAATTAAAGACGCTGAGCTGAGGCGTCCACAGACACAACCTGATGTAAAATGTAAGATTTACAAATGCTGAGCTGAGGCTTCCACAGACACAACCTGATTTAAGATGTCAGAATTACAGACGCAGAGCTGAGGCTTCCACAGACACATCCTGATGTAAAATGTAAGATTTACAGACGCAGAGCTGAGGCTTCCACAGACACAACCTGATGTAAGATGTAAGATTTACAGACGCAGAGCTAAGGCTTCCACAGACAAAACCTGATGTAAGATGTAAGAATTACAGATGCAGAGCTGAGACTTCCACAGTCACAACCTGATGTAAGATGTAAGAATTAAAGACGCTGAGCTGAGGCGTCCACAGACACAACCTGATGTAAAATGTAAGATTTACAAATGCTGAGCTGAGGCTTCCACAGACACAACCTGATTTAAGATGTCAGAATTACAGACGCAGAGCTGAGGCTTCCACAGACACATCCTGATGTAAAATGTAAGATTTACAGACGCTGAGCTGAGGCTTCCACAGACACAACCTGATGTAAGATTTACAGACGCTGTTCTTAGGCTTCCACAGACACAATCTGATGTAAGATGTAAGAATTACAGACGCTGATCTCAGGCTTCCACAGACACAACCTGATGTAAGATGTAAGATTTACAGACGCCGAGCTGAGGTTTCCACAGACACAACCTAATATAAGATGTAAGATTTACAGACGCTGAGCTGAGGCTTCCACAGACACAACCTGATGTAAAATGTAAGAATTACAGACGCTGAGCTGAAGTTTCCACAAACACAACCTGATATAAGATGTAAGAATTTCAGACGCTGAGCTGAGGCTTCCACAGACACAACCTGATGTAAGATGTAAGAATTACAGACGCTGATCTCAGGCCTCCACAGGCACAACCTGATGTAAGATGTAAGATTTACAGACGCTGAGCTGAGGCTTCCACAGACACAACCTGATGTAAGATGTAAGAATTACAGATGCTGAGCTGAGGCTTCCACAGACAAAACCTGATGTAAGATGTAAGATTTACAGACGCTGAGCTGAGGCTTCCACAGACACAACCTGATGTAAGATTTACAGACGCTGTTCTTAGGCTTCCAAAGACACAACCTGATGTAAAATGTAAGAATTACAGACGCAGAGATGAGGCTTCCACAGACACAACCTGATGTAAGATTTATAGACGCTGAGCTGAAGCTTCCACAGACACAACCTGATGTAAAACGTAAGAATTACAGACGCTGAGCTGAGGCTTCCACAGACACAACCTGATGTAAGATGTAAGAATTACAGACGCTGAGCTGAGGCTTCCACAGACACAACCTGATGTAAGATGTAATAATTACAGACGCTGAGCTGAGGCTTCCACAGACACAACCTAATGTAAGATTTACAGATGCTGTTCTTAGGCTTCCACAGACACAACCTGATGTAAGATGTAAGAATTACAGACGCTGATCTCAGGCTTCCACAGACACAACCTGATGTAAGATGTAAGATTTACAGACGCTGAGCTGAGGTTTCCACAGACACAACCTCATATAAGATGTAAGATTTACAGACGCTGAGCTGAGGCTTCCACAGACACAACCTGATGTAAGATGTAAGAATTACAGATGCAGAGCTGAGGCTTCCACAGACACAACCTGATGTAAGATGTAAGAATTAAAGACGCCGAGCTGAGGCGTCCACAGACACAACCTGATGTAAAATGTAAGATTTACAAATGCTGAGCTGAGGCTTCCACAGACACAACCTGATTTAAGATGTCAGAATTACAGACGCAGAGCTGAGGCTTCAACAGACACAACCTGATGTAAGATGTAAGAATTAAAGACGCTGAGCTGAGGCGTCCACAGACACAACCTGATTTAAGATGTCAGAATTACAGACGCAGAGCTGAGGCTTCCACAGACACATCCTGATGTAAGATGTAAGATTTACAGACGCAGAGCTGAGGCTTCCACAGACACAACCTGATGTAAGATGTAAGATTTACAGACGCAGAGCTGAGGCTTCCACAGACACACTGATGTAAGATGCAAGATTTACAGACGCAGAGCTGAGGCTTCCTCCGACACAACTTGATGTAAGATGTAAGAATTACAGACACTGAGCTGAGGCTTCCTCAGACACAACCTGATGTAAAATGTAAGAATTACAGACGCTGAGCTGAGGCTTCCACAGACACAACCTGATGTAAGACGTAAGAATTACAGACGCAGAGCTGAGGCTTCCACAGACACAACCTGATGTAAGATGTAAGAATTACAGACGCTGAGCTGAGGCTTCCACAGACACAACCTGATGTAAGATGTAAGAATTACAGATGCTGAGCTGAGGCTTCCACAGACACAACCTGATGTAAGATGTAAGATTTACAGACGCTGAGCTGAGGCTTCCACAGACACAACCTGATGTAAGATGTAAGAATTACAGATGCTGAGCTGAGGCTTCCACAGACAAAACCTGATGTAAGATGTAAGATTTACAGACGCTGAGCTGAGGCTTCCACAGACAAAACCTGATGTAAGATGTAGGAATTACAGACGCAGAGCTGAGTCTTCCACAGACACAACCTGATGTAAGATGTAAGAATTACAGACGCAGAGCTGAGTCTTCCACAGACACAACCTGATCTAAGATGTAAGATTTACAGACGCTGAGCTGAAGCTTCCACAGACACAACCTGATGTAAGATGTAAGATTTACAGAAGCTGAGCTGAGGCTTCCACAGACACAACCTGATGTAAGATGAAAGATTTACAGACGCTGAGCTGAAGCTTCCACAGACACAACCTGATGTAAGATGTAAGATTTACAGAAGCTGAGCTGAGGCTTCCACAGACACAACTTGATGTAAGATGTAAGAATTACAGATGCTGAGCTGAGGCTTCCACAGACACAACATGATGTAAGATGTAAGAATTACAGACGCTGAGCTGAGGGTTCCACAGACACAATCTGATGTAAGATGTAAGAATTACAGATGCTGAGCTGAGGCTTCCACAGACACAACCTGATGTAAGATGTAAGAATTACAGACGCTGATCTCAGGCTTCCACAGACACAACCTGATATAAGATGTAAGAATTACAGATGCTGAGATGAGGGTTCCACAGACACAACCTGATGTAAGATGTAAGAATTACAGACGCAGAGCTGAGGCTCACACAGACACAAGCTGATGTAAAATGTAAGAATTACAGACGCAGAGATGAGTCTTCCACAGACACAACCTGTTGTAAGATTTATAGACGCTGAGCTGAAGCTTCCACATACACAACCTGATGTAAGACGTAAGAATTACAGACGCTGAGCTGAGGCTTCCACAGACACAACCTGATGTAAGATGTAAGAATTACAGACGCTGAGCTGAGGCTTCCACAGACACAACCTGCTGTAAGATGTAAGAATTACAGACGCTGATCTCAGGCCTCCACAGGCACAACCTGATGTAAGATGTAAGATTTACAGACGCTGAGCTGAGGCTTCCACAGACACAACCTGATGTAAGATTTACAGACGCTGATCTTAGGCTTCCACAGACACAACCTGATGTAAGATGTAAGAATTACAGACGCTGAGCTGAGGTTTCCACAGACACAACCTGATATAAGATGTAAGATTTACAGACGCTGAGCTGAGGCTTCCACAGTCACAACCTGATGTAAGATGTAAGAATTACAGATGCAGAGCTGAGGCTTCCACAGACACAACCTGATGTAAGATGTAAGAATTAAAGACGCTGAGCTGAGGCGTCCACAGACACAACCTGATGTAAAATGTAAGATTTACAAATGCTGAGCTGAGGCTTCCACAGACACAACCTGATTTAAGATGTCAGAATTACAGACGCAGAGCTGAGGCTTCCACAGACACAACCTGATGTAAGATGTAAGATTTACAGACGCAGAGCTAAGGCTTCCACAGACAAAACCTGATGTAAGATGTAAGAATTACAGATGCAGAGCTGAGACTTCCACAGACACAACCTGATGTAAGATGTAAGAATTAAAGACGCTGAGCTGAGGCGTCCACAGACACAACCTGATGTAAAATGTAAGATTTACAAATGCTGAGCTGAGGCTTCCACAGACACAACCTGATTTAAGATGTCAGAATTACAGACGCAGAGCTGAGGCTTCCACAGACACATCCTGATGTAAAATGTAAGATTTACAGATGCAGAGCTGAGGCTTCCACAGATACAACCTGATGTAAGATGTAAGAATTACAGACGCTGATCTCAGGCTTCCACAGACACAACCTGATGTAAGATGTAAGATTTACAGACGCCGAGCTGAGGTTTCCACAGACACAACCTAATATAAGATGTAAGATTTACAGACGCTGAGCTGAGGCTTCCACAGACACAACCTGATGTAAAATGTAAGAATTACAGACGCTGAGCTGAAGTTTCCACAAACACAACCTGATATAAGATGTAAGAATTTCAGACGCTGAGCTGAGGCTTCCACAGACACAACCTGATGTAAGATGTAAGAATTACAGACGCTGATCTCAGGCCTCCACAGGCACAACCTGATGTAAGATGTAAGAATTACAGACGCTGAGCTGAGGCTTCCACAGACACAACCTGATGTAAGATGTAAGAATTACAGATGCTGAGCTGAGGCTTCCACAGACAAAACCTGATGTAAGATGTAAGATTTACAGACGCTGAGCTGAGGCTTCCAAAGACACAACCTGATGTAAGATTTACAGACGCTGTTCTTAGGCTTCCAAAGACACAATCTGATGTAAGATGTAAGAATTACAGACGCTGATCTCAGGCTTCCACAGACACAACCTGATGTAAGATGTAAGATTTACAGACGCTGAGCTGAGGTTTCCACAGACACAACCTAATATAAGATGTAAGATTTACAGACGCTGAGCTGGGGCTTCCACAGACACAACCTGATGTAAAATGTAAGAATTACAGACGCAGAGATGAGGCTTCCACAGACACAACCTGATGTAAGATTTATAGACGCTGAGCTGAAGCTTCCACAGACACAACCTGATGTAAAACGTAAGAATTACAGACGCTGAGCTGAGGCTTCCACAGACACAACCTGATGTAAGATGTAAGAATTACAGACGCTGAGCTGAGGCTTCCACAGACACAACCTGATGTAAGATGTAATAATTACAGACGCTGAGCTGAGGCTTCCACAGACACAACCTAATGTAAGATTTACAGACGCTGTTCTTAGGCTTCCACAGACACAACCTGATGTAAGATGTAAGAATTACAGACGCTGATCTCAGGCTTCCACAGACACAACCTGATGTAAGATGTAAGATTTACAGACGCTGAGCTGAGGTTTCCACAGACACAACCTCATATAAGATGTAAGATTTACAGACGCTGAGCTGAGGCTTCCACAGACACAACCTGATGTAAGATGTAAGAATTACAGATGCAGAGCTGAGGCTTCCACAGACACAACCTGATGTAAGATGTAAGAATTAAAGACGCCGAGCTGAGGCGTCCACAGACACAACCTGATGTAAAATGTAAGATTTACAAATGCTGAGCTGAGGCTTCCACAGACACAACCTGATTTAAGATGTCAGAATTACAGACGCAGAGCTGAGGCTTCCACAGACACATCCTGATGTAAAATGTAAGATTTACAGACGCAGAGCTGAGGCTTCCACAGACACAACCTGATTTAAGATGTAAGATTTACAGACGCAGAGCTGAGGCTTCCACAGACACAAACTGATGTAAGATGCAAGATTTACAGACGCAGAGCTGAGGCTTCCTCCGACACAACTTGATGTAAGATGTAAGAATTACAGACACTGAGCTGAGGCTTCCTCAGACACAACCTGATGTAAAATGTAAGAATTACAGACGCTGAGCTGAGGCTTCCACAGACACAACCCGATGTAAGACGTAAGATTTACACACGCTGAGCTGAGGCTTCCACAGACACAACCTGATGTAAAATGTAAGAATTACAGACGCTGAGCTGAGGCTTCCACAGACACAACCTGATGTAAGATGTAAGAATTACAGACGCAGAGCTGAGGCTTCCACAGACACAACCTGATGTAAGATGTAAGAATTACAGACGCAGAGCTGAGGCTTCCACAGACACAACCTGATGTAAGATGTAAGAATTACAGATGCTGAGCTGAGGCTTCCACAGACACAACCTGATGTAAGATGTAAGATTTACAGACGCTGAGCTGAGGCTTCCACAGACACAACCTGATGTAAGATGTAAGAATTACAGATGCTGAGCTGAGGCTTCCACAGACAAAACCTGATGTAAGATGTAAGATTTACAGACGCTGAGCTGAGGCTTCCACAGACAAAACCTGATGTAAGATGTAGGAATTACAGACGCAGAGCTGAGTCTTCCACAGACACAACCTGATGTAAGATGTAAGATTTACAGACGCAGAGCTGAGGCTTCCACAGACACAACCTGATGTAAGATGTAAGAATTACAGACGCAGAGCTGAGTCTTCCACAGACACAACCTGATCTAAGATGTAAGATTTACAGACGCTGAGCTGAAGCTTCCACAGACACAACCTGATGTAAGATGTAAGATTTACAGAAGCTGAGCTGAGGCTTCCACAGACACAACCTGATGTAAGATGAAAGATTTACAGACGCTGAGCTGAAGCTTCCACAGACACAACCTGATGTAAGATGTAAGATTTACAGAAGCTGAGCTGAGGCTTCCACAGACACAACTTGATGTAAGATGTAAGAATTACAGATGCTGAGCTGAGGCTTCCACAGACACAACATGATGTAAGATGTAAGAATTACAGACGCTGAGCTGAGGGTTCCACAGACACAATCTGATGTAAGATGTAAGAATTACAGATGCTGAGCTGAGGCTTCCACAGACACAACCTGATGTAAGATGTAAGAATTACAGACGCTGATCTCAGGCTTCCACAGACACAACCTGATATAAGATGTAAGAATTACAGATGCTGAGATGAGGGTTCCACAGACACAACCTGATGTAAGATGTAAGAATTACAGACGCAGAGCTGAGGCTCACACAGACACAAGCTGATGTAAAATGTAAGAATTACAGACGCAGAGATGAGTCTTCCACAGACACAACCTGTTGTAAGATTTACAGACGCTGAGCTGAAGCTTCCACAGACACAACCTGATGTAAGACGTAAGAATTACAGACGCTGAGCTGAGGCTTCCACAGACACAACCTGATGTAAGATGTAAGAATTACAGACGCTGAGCTGAGGCTTCCACAGACACAACCTGATGTAAGATGTAAGAATTACAGATGCTGATCTCAGGCCTCCACAGACACAACCTGATGAAAGATGTAAGATTTACAGACGCTGAGCTGAGGCTTCCACGGAAACAACCTGATGTAAGATTTACAGACGCTGTTCTTAGGCTTCCACAGACACAACCTGATGTAAGATGTAAGAATTACAGACGCTGATCTCAGGCTTCCACAGACACAACCTGATGTAAGATTTAAGATTTACAGACGCTGAGCTGAGGCTTCCACAGACACAACCTGATGTAAGATGTAAGAATTACAGATGCAGAGCTGAGGCTTCCACAGACACAACCTGATGTAAGATGTAAGTATTACAGACGCTGATCTCAGGCTTCCACAGACACATACTTGATGTAAGATGTAAGATTTACAGACGCAGAGCTGAGGGTTCCACAGACACAACCTGATGTAAGATGTAAGATTTACAGATGCAGAGCTGAGGCTTCCACAGACACAACCTGATGTAAGATGTAAGAATTACATACGCTGAGCTGAGGCTTCCACAGACACAACCTGATGTAATATTTAAGAATTACAGACGCAGAGCTGAGGCTTCCACAGACACAATCTGATTTAAGATGTAAGAATTACACACGCTGAGCTGAGGCTTCCACAGTCACAACCTGATGTAAGATGAAAAAAATTACAGACGTTGATCTCAGGCTTCCACAGACACAACCTGATGTAAGATGTAAGAATTACAGATGCTGAGGTGAGGCTTCCACGGACACAACTTGATGTAAGATGTAAGATTTACAGACGCTGAGCTGAGGCTTCCACAGACACAACCTGATGTAAGATGTAAGAATTACAGATGCTGAGCTGAGGCTTCCACAGACACAACCTGATGTAAGATGTAAGATTTACAGACGCTGAGCTGAGGCTTCCACAGACACAACCTGATGTAAGATGTAAGAATTACAGACACTGATCTCAGGCCTCCACAGGCACAACCTGATGTAAGATGTAAGATTTACAGACGCTGAGCTGAGGCTTCCACAGACACAACCTGATGTAAGATTTACAGACGCTGTTCTTAGGCTTCCACAGACACAACCTGATGTAAGATGTAAGAATTACAGACGCTGATCTAAGGCTTCCACAGACACAGACTTGATGTAAGATGTAAGATTTACAGACGCAGAGCTGAGGGTTCCACAGACACAACCTGATGTAAGATGTAAGATTTACAGATGCAGAGCTGAGGCTTCCACAGACACAACCTGATGTAAGATGTAAGATTTACAGACGCTGAGCTGAGGCTTCCACAGACACAACCTGAAGTAAGATGTAAGAATTACAGATGCTGAGCTGAGGCTTCCACATACACAACCTGATGTAAGATGTAAGATTTACAGACGCTGAGCTGAGGCTTCCACAGACAAAACCTGATGTGAGATGTAAGAATTACAGACACTGATCTCAGGCCTCCACAGGCACAACCTGATGTAAGATGTAAGATTTACAGACGCTGAGCTGAGGCTTCCACAGACACAACCTGATGTAAGATTTACAGACGCTGTTCTTAGGCTTCCACAGACACAATCTGATGTAAGATGTAAGAATTACAGACGCTGATCTCAGGCTTCCACAGACACAACCTGATGTAAGATGTAAGATTTACAGACGCTGAGCTGAAGCTTCCACAGACACAACCTGATGTAAGATGTAAGAATTACAGACGCTGATCTCAGGCCTCCACAGGCACAACCTGATGTAAGATGTAAGTATTACAGACGCTGATGTCAGGCTTCCACAGACACAACCTGATGTAAGATGTAAGGTTTACAGACGCTGAGCTGAGGCTTCCACAGACACAACCTGATGTAAAATGTAAGAATTACAGACGCTGAGCTGAGGCTTCCACAGACACTACCTGATGTAAGACATAAGATTTACAGACGCTGAGCTGAGGCTTCCACAGATACAACCTGATGTAAAATGTAAGAATTACAGACGCAGAGCTGAGGCTTCCTCAGACACAACCTGATGTAAGATGTAAGATTTACAGACGCAGAGCTGAGGCTTCCACAGACACAACCTGATGTAAGATGTAAGAATTACAGACGCTGAGCTGAGGCTTCCACAGACACAACCTGATGTAAGATGTAAGATTTACAGACGCTGAGCTGAGGCTTCCACAGACACAACCTGATGTAAGATGTAAGAATTACAGACACAGAGCTGAGGCTTCCACAGACACAACCTGATGTAAGATGTAAGAATTACAGACGCAGAGCTGAGGCTTCCACAGACACAACCTGATGTAAGATGAAAGATTTACAGACGCAGAGCTGAGGCTTCCACAGACACAACTTGATGTAAGATGTAAGATTTACAGACGCTGAGCTGAGGCTTCCACAGACACAACCTGATGTAAGATGTAAGAATTACAGACGCTGAGCTGAGGCTTCCACAGGCACAACCTGATGAAAGATGTAAGATTTACAGACGCTGAGCTGAGGCTTCCACAGACACAACCTGATGTAAGATTTACAGACGCTGTTCTTAGGCTTCCACAGACACAACCTGATGTAAGATGTAAGAATTACAGACGCTGAGCTGAGGCTTCCACAGACACAACCTGATGTAATATGTAAGATTTACAGACGCAGAGCTGAGGCTTCCACAGACACAATCTGATGTAAGATGTAAGAATTACACACGCTGAGCTGAGGCTTCCACAGTCACAACCTGATGTAAGATGAAAAAAATTACAGACGCTGATCTCAGGCTTCCACAGACACAACCTGATGTAAGATGTAAGAATTACAGATGCTGAGGTGAGGCTTCCACGGACACAACTTGATGTAAGTTGTAAGATTTACAGACGCTGAGCTGAGGCTTCCACAGACACAACCTGATGTAAGATGTAAGATTTACAGACGCTGAGCTGAGGCTTCCACAGACACAACCTGATGTAAGATGTAAGAATTACAGACACTGATCTCAGGCCTCCACAGGCACAACCTGATGTAAGATGTAAGATTTACAGACGCTGAGCTGAGGCTTCCACAGACACAACCTGATGTAAGATTTACAGACGCTGTTCTTAGGCTTCCACAGACACAATCTGATGTAAGATGTAAGAATTACAGACGCTGATCTCAGGCTTCCACAGACACAACCTGATGTAAGATGTAAGATTTACAGACGCTGAGCTGAAGCTTCCACAGACACAACCTGATGTAAGACGTAAGAATTACAGACGCTGAGCTGAGGCTTCCACAGACACAACCTGATGTAAGATGTAAGATTAACAGAAGTAGAGCTGAAGCTTCCACAGACACAACCTGATGTAAGATGTAAGAATTACAGACGCTGAGCTGAGGCTTCCACAGACACAACCTGATGTAAGATGTAAAATTTACAGACACAAAGCTGAGGCTTCCACAGACACAACCTGATGTAAGATGTAAGAATTACAGACGCTGAGCTGAGGCTTCCACAGACACAACCTGATGTAAGATGTAAGATTTACAGATGCAGAGCTGAGGCTTCCACATGCACAACCTGATGTAAGATGTAAGAATTACAGACGCTGAGCTGAGGCTTCCACAGACACAACCTGATGTAATATGTAAGAATTACAGACGCAGAGCTGAGGCTTCCACAGACACAACCTGATATAAGATGTAAAAATTACAGATGCAGAGCTGAGACTTCCACAGACACAACCTGATGTTACATGTAAGAAATTACAGACGCAGAGCTGAGGCTTCGACAGACACAACTTGATGTAAGATGTAAGAATTACAGACGCTGAGCTGAGGCTTCCACAGACACAACCTGATGTAAGATGTAAGATTTACAGACGCAGAGCTGAGGCTTCCACAGACACAACCTGATGTAAGATGTAAGATTTACAGACGCAGAGCTGAGGCTTCCACAGACACAACCTGATGTAAGATGTAAGATTTACAGACGCAGAGCTGAGGCTTCCACAGACACAACCTGATGTAAGATGTAAGAATTACAGACGCTGAGCTGAGGCTTCCACAGACACAACCTGATGTAAGATGTAAGATTTACAGACGCTGAGCTGAGGCTTTTACAGACACAACCTGATGTAAGATGTAAGAATTACAGACACAGAGCTGAGGCTTCCACAGACACAACCTGATGTAAGATGTAAGAATTACAGACGCAGAGCTGAGGCTTCCACAGACACAACCTGATGTAAGATGAAAGATTTACAGACGCAGAGCTGAGGCTTCCACAGACACAACTTGATGTAAGATGTAAGATTTACAGACGCTGAGCTGAGGCTTCCACAGACACAACCTGATGTAAGATGTAAGAATTACAGACGCTGAGCTGAGGCTTCCACAGGCACAACCTGATGAAAGATGTAAGATTTACAGACGCTGAGCTGAGGCTTCCACAGACACAACCTGATGTAAGATTTACAGACGCTGTTCTTAGGCTTCCACAGACACAACCTGATGTAAGATGTAAGAATTACAGACGCTGAGCTGAGGCTTCCACAGACACAACCTGATGTAATATGTAAGATTTACAGACGCTGATCTCAGGCTTCCACAGACACAACCTGATGTAAGATGTAAGAATTACAGATGCTGAGGTGAGGCTTCCACGGACACAACTTGATGTAAGATGTAAGATTTACAGACGCTGAGCTGAGGCTTCCACAGACACAACCTGATGTAAGATGTAAGATTTACAGACGCTGAGCTGAGGCTTCCACAGACACAACCTGATGTAAGATGTAAGAATTACAGACACTTATCTCAGGCCTCCACAGGCACAACCTGATGTAAGATGTAAGATTTACAGACACTTATCTCAGGCCTCCACGGGCACAACCTGATGTAAGATGTAAGATTTACAGACGCTGTTCTTAGGCTTCCACAGACACAACCTGATGTAAGATGTAAGAATTACAGACGCTGATCTCAGGCTTCCACAGACACAACCTGATGTAAGATGTAAGAATTACAGACACTGATCTCAGGCCTCCACAGGCACAACCTGATGTAAGATGTAAGATTTACAGACGCTGAGCTGAAGCTTCCACAGACACAACCTGATGTAAGACGTAAGAATTACAGACGCTGAGCTGAGGCTTCCACAGACACAACCTGATGTAAGATGTAAGATTAACAGAAGTAGAGCTGAAGCTTCCACAGACACAACCTGATGTAAGATGTAAGAATTACAGACGCTGAGCTGAGGCTTCCACAGACACAACCTGATGTAAGATGTAAAATTTACAGACACAAAGCTGAGGCTTCCACAGACACAACCTGATGTAAGATGTAAGAATTACAGACGCTGAGCTGAGGCTTCCACAGACACAACCTGATGTAAGATGTAAGATTTACAGATGCAGAGCTGAGGCTTCCACATGCACAACCTGATGTAAGATGTAAGAATTACAGACGCTGAGCTGAGGCTTCCACAGACACAACCTGATGTAATATGTAAGAATTACAGACGCAGAGCTGAGGCTTCCACAGACACAACCTGATATAAGATGTAAAAATTACAGATGCAGAGCTGAGACTTCCACAGACACAACCTGATGTTACATGTAAGAAATTACAGACGCAGAGCTGAGGCTTCGACAGACACAACTTGATATAAGATGTAAGAATTACAGACGCTGAGCTGAGGCTTCCACAGACACAACCTGATGTAAGATGTAAGATTTACAGACGCAGAGCTGAGGCTTCCACAGACACAACCTGATGTAAGACGTAAGAATTACAGACGCTGAGCTGAGGCTTCCACAGACACAACCTGATGTAAGATGTAAGATTTACAGATGCAGAGCTGAGGCTTCCACAGACACAACCTGATGTAAGGTGTAAGAATTACAGACGCTGAGCTGAGGCTTCCACAGACACAACCTGATGTAAGATGTAAGAATTACAGACACTGACCTGAGGCTTCCACAGACACAACCTGATGTAAGATGTAAGAATTACAGACGCTGAGCTGAGGCTTCCACAGACACATCCTGATGTAAGATGTAAGAATTACAGACGCTGAGCTGAGGCTTCCACAGACACAACCTGATGTAAGAGAAAGTATGACACACAGTGAGTGAGACAGGACAGCATAAATAGAGACAGGACAGCATAAATAGACAGGACAGCATGAAGAGAGACAGGAGTAAAAGAGTGATATAAGGAGGATAGAGGAGTAATAGAGAGATAGAATGGTGATAGAGGAGTAATAGTGTTATAGAAGGATGATAAAGGAGTAATAGAGAGATAACAGGATGATAAGGAATAATAGTGATAGAAGGATGATAGAGGAGTAATAGAGAGCTAGAATGATGATGGATGATAGAGGAGTAATAGTGACAGAAGGATGACAGACGAGTAATAATGAGCTAGAAGGATGATGCATGATAGAGAAGTAATAGAGTGATGGACAGATGATAAAGGGGTGAAAGAGAGCTAGAAGTACGATAGAGGAGCAATAGAGTGATGGGATTATGATAGCGGTTAATAGAGTGATAGAAGGATGATAGAGGAGTAATAGAGAGATAGAAGGATGATGGATGATAGAGGAGTAATAGAGTGATGGAAGGATGATGGAGGAGTAATAGAGATATAGCAAGATGATAGAAGAGTAATAGAGAGATAACAGGATGATAGAGGAGTAATAGAGAGATAGCAGGATGATAGAGGAGCAATAGAGAGATAGCAGGATGATAGAGGAGTAATAGAGAGATAAAAGGGTGATAGAGGAGTAATAGAGAGCTAGAAGGATGATGGATGATAGAGTAATAGAGTGATGGAAGGATGATAGAGGCGTTAATAGAGAGCTAGAAGGATGATGGGTGATAGAGGGGTAATAGAGTGATGGAAGGATGATAGAGGAGTAATAGAGAGATAGCAGGATGATAGAGGAGTAATAGAGAGATAGCAGGATGATAGAGGCATAATAGAGTGATGGAAGGATCATAGAGGGGTAATAGAGTGATGGAAGGATGATAGAGGAGTAATAGAGAGATAGCAGGATGATAGAGGGGTAATAGAGCGCTAGAAGGATGATGGATGATAGAGGGGTAATAGAGTGAAGGAAGGATGATAGAGGGGTAATAGAGAGATAGCAGTATGATAGAGGGGTAATAGAGAGATAGCAGGATGATAGAGGAGTAATAGAGAGCTAGAAGGATGATGGATGATAGAGGAGTAATAGAGTAATGGAAAGATGATAGAGGGGTAATAGAGAGCTAGAAGGATGATAGAGGAGTAATAGAGAGATAGCAGGATGATAGAGGGGTAATAGAGAGATAGCAGGATGATAGAGGAGTAATAGAGAGATAAAAGGGTGATAGAGGAGTAATAGAGTGATGGAAGGATGATAGAGGAGTAATAGAGAGATAGCAGGATGATAGAGGAGTAATAGAGTGATGGAAGGATGATAGAGGGGTAATAGAGTGATGGAAGGATGATAGAGGAGTAATAGAGAGATAGCAGGATGATA